>JAJJWW010004118.1:0-304178 GCA_023531295.1 Papaver armeniacum
ATCGGTGTAATCGAAAATGAAGTGATCCAAACTGGGTGCACATATCCTACCCATACCCGCGCCAATCCTACCCTACCCGTCACGTTGTTTTAACCGTATCTATCCTACCCACTATTTGGAGTGAGGGTGACTTGATTAGAGATTTTCAGTCACCGTCCAAGGTAGGTGACAGTTGGTCGAAATTAACCTACCTACCCGCCTACCCGCTAATATACTAAATGTCCCAATAATCCTTTTGTTGTTTTCTTCTCTTACCTATTTTTTCGTTATTTTGGAACATATCAAGGGTAAAAATGAACCCATCTTTTTTCTCTTACCCTTGAACTCTAACTGGTATTTTCCACTCGTTTAAAGTAGAAAGAGGGAGAAGAGAATTAGAGTTAACTGAGTCGATTGTGGTTTTCCTCGCATCGCATGGAACTTTTTCATTTTTATATCATCCATTGTGGTTTGCAATGGCTATTTTTTTTTATGTTTATTTGTCATAATTTTTTTTCAATTTTTATTCTGATTAGTCTCTGATCAAGACTATATCCCATGTTGATGATGATGGTGATATTGATCAGATACCACGTAATGGTTGGGGACTTTATTCAATTAGTCTTGGTGTTTTTTTACACAAGTCGGTTGCTTCAAGGAAATTTACGGTCACCTAGCGCGAGGGAGGTGGGTGGAGCTAATTTTGGAGACAAGCGGGTTTGGAAACAATTACTTTGGTTTTCATTCAGATTCTATCGAGAAAGAAGAACTTATAGAGAAGATACCAAGCCTTCCAAGAGCGACCAAGCTCGTGTGTTTAACTTCCCTAAGACGTTTTAGGTTTGCTTGTTTTTTGGAGTTAGAAATCAATATGTACTGTTTTTAGAGTCTGAGATCTGGTGTTTAATTTGATATATTCTCAAAATTCAACCTGGAAATACAACATGGTAGTTGATAACTAGAACATATCATAGAGATAAGAAAAAGAAAAAAAAGTTATACCCGCCACCCTATCCTACCCGACCCGCAAATTAACGGAGTGGGTAGGATCTTACCAACAATGGTGGGAAGAGGTGGTAAAAAATCTTACCCCATTTCGCATGGCGGTGGAGTAGGGAAGTAAATAGGCCATATCCTACCCACCCCACCACGGCCCTAATAAAACAGCTCTTTGATAATTGGGAGGAAGCTCACGGCAAACCTTTTAAATTCTGACGTGTTTTAGAATTCTAAAGATGGTCCATCTCAAGCACATTTGTACCTCCAAATGTCAGCCTCCGGGTCTTTACAATGGAAGAAGATGTTACTTGTTCGATGTTGGTTACATCGTATCATGAGACCAATGAACATTGACTATTTAAGGAAAGAGTATTGGGACATTTGTAGCATACAAAACGGAACCATAAGAAACAGTAAGAGCCTAGAACTAAGAATTGCATTCATTAATAAGGAAGTCAAATATTATACGAAAAGTTTGTGGATGGTTCACCAGCAGTCTGGACTATCAACGAAGAAATTGATATCTTACCTTTGTCCTCACTGATCAACCGCATCATAAATATCTCAACTCGTTATTTATGTTTTCTGAAACCACCATATCAAACCAAGTTTCTTAAGAAAGGAAGAGAGAGTTTAAGCATTTTGAGGGTTATGAACTCTCTGAGAGAATGTTGTTGGATTTGATGTAGTTAGATGTGGTTTATTAAAATGCAGTTTGATGTTATTTGCAAGTTTAAATTATAATAAATTTCGCTTCATTCATTGATGCCAATTCTTTTCCAAGATATAAACTTAGGCAATAATAAAACGTACTAAACAACTTCAATAAAAATCAAGGCATAAGTTTTGGTCAAGTTTATTTATCTTCATTTGAAAGCGTATCTCTTCCATTCAACGCGCTTCTTTGGACAAGTTTTCGCCTTTGTTTTTGATTTTTTTTTGTTATTAACTTTCAAAATCGAGCTCTTCTTTGCCTTTTAGCCAGGAACATTTTTTGGAGTGCAACTTCAAAAACTTGCGCTTCCTACAATTTTCAATCTTTTAAAACTCCCATATTTGAAACAATGACTTCAAGTTTTGCATCATAAAAAAATTATGATCGCCTTCACTCATTGAAATAGATTTTAAAAGGAAAAATTCAAGAGAAGTGAATTTTGTGTGAATCAATTGTTTGAAATTGATGGTAATTTATAGAGGTAAAAATTAATTTTGAATTTTGAAAAAAACTGCAGATTGGCGTTTTTACAAACGCCGGCCACCTTCCAAGACAAGTGGCCCGACTTTAAGCGTTGCCTTCGCCCTTCCTTGTCATGGCGTTTACTTCTGACGTATGGCGCTTGTTTTTTGCCCGCTTGGTTATCGCCGCCGAAAGTGCTTTTACCATAGTGGAAAGCCAGTTTAACTATCCACCTGGTCAAACAAAAAATGGGTTGTTCGTCTCCTACAGAAATTGCCTTACATACCTTTTGGATTCATTTTAAAAACGGAATATAATTTCTGACCCCATTGAATATTTAGGTTCGCTCTTTCTATGCCCTTTTTATCTCTTCTTATTGTGTGCAGTTTGTTCGACGTGAGGTTGTAAATCCTTTAATTTAAAAAGATCGAAAAATTAAAGCGCAAAAATTCCATGCACAATTCAAGGTTAAACTACCATTAAAACCTATCAAATTCCCGAGACTAAACTAACAGCACTATTCTCGATTGTATATCAGTACGTTAACTATATTTGACCGAGATTCCAGGCCATGTATATTAAAAGTCTCTTATCCTGTAAGTCATATACAAGGTGGGGTTGATATAATATTATTTTTCCTTGGAGATTGTAATTTCATTGGAAATTTAAATATACTTGGAAATCTGGTACCCAATTCTCTAGGATGGATCATTTACTTTTTCTACCCTTATATATTTTATTTTAATGTGATAACTTTATTTTCTTTTAATTTCCCATTTAAATTTAACTTCGTTACTGCACAGTTAGAGTTAGCCGGAAGAAAAAGCTTCGTTACTTTTTAATGGTAGCCGAGGAAAATAAAAATAAAATAAGAATCGTAATCCATCAAAACAGATATTTAATTTCAGTTTTATTATATTCCATCAAATTCAATCGAATCAAAAATGCTAATTTAAAAAAAAAATCCATCTGAAATCCATTGACTATATTAGCAGAAAAAAAAATTGAAATGAAATTTACAAAAAGAAACTGATGAAACAATTTGATCCCAACTGGATCCATTTTCTGTTTGTAAATTACATCTACTACTTCCTCCCATTCTGGGTCGGAGCCATTGCTTCTCCGTAGTTGTAATCTTCGTTTGTTCTTTCTTTTTCGTCCTCTGTTAACTGCATTACAAACATATTATCTCAACCAACAGTATTACTTCAATCACTACCTAAGGATCGTAAAAAGATAAACATCTCCAACAAAAATCTTCTTAATCAACAGTGAACCCAGAAATGGATTTTATCGCATTAAAGAAAAATCTTAGCTTTGTGCCATCTCACCGTTGAAAAATAAAACGAAGGAGACAAATGAAAACAAAATTAATGAAATAAGAAGAATGAATTGAAACGTGAGGAAGGAGAAATATTGACAAAGTGGAGGAGGACAAGTAAGTGATAGACAAAGAGGCGGAGACCCCAACTCCTTCTTCGTCAAATCATATTAAGTTTGTAGGGTTTTTTCATGGGTAACCTAAATTACAATAATCGCCCTGGTCACATGTGCCATATAGCTGATCAGGCCTGTCCAAATAACAAGGCTTGGATAGTGATGGTTTTTCACTTTCACGTGCAAAAAGACGTAAATATTAAGTTTCTTAGAGATATATTGCCTGATTGTGGGTATACCCAGATTAATTGGGGTATACCCCGGATTAATTGGGGTATACCCATTTTATTTCCCATCCAAAAGAGTGCTAAGGGTGGGTGTCTAAAAGGTGTTAAAAGACCAAATTGCCCATACTATAAAACCTTGCCTACCAAAACAAATAAAAAAAAATCAAAATCTTTCTTCACACTCTAACTATACATGCTGAAATAATAATAAAAAAAAAAAAAAAAAAAAACGAAGAATCAAATCCCGAACCAAAGTCTCGGTATTTTTCGACCTTCTTGAGCTAAAATATAGTCGGCGGGGTATAAGGATTGAATAACATGCCGACTTTTCATCTCTAAATTTGCACATGTGGCTGGAAGATATCCATATCTATACCTCACGACTTTTCAAATAACATCCATGGCTAATAACTTCCAAATTTTTCTACACAAATGTGTATTTAAGACCTTGCCGACTTATACCGTGACAGAAGTTTTTCAACCGACTCTACGTATTTTTCTCCAAATGCATGCAGTTTTTTTTGTAGACTTTGCCGATCTAATATTTTCAATAGCCATCTCTCCTATGTGTCAAAAAAATAAAGTCGGCATGTTCTTCATTTAAATACCTTCGCTAGGCTACAAATTGGTTTAAAAGCATTTTATTCAAACAAAGACCATGCCCATATATAAATGAACCTTATTCAAACGTATATCTTGCCGAGCCTTTGACATTTTGAAAACCAAATTTTTGATGAAATCGAACTCATAAGACGGATTAAAAGGTTTCCTCGGATTTTCATTTTCAAAATTTTAATCTAAACTCAATTAATTAACTTAATCAATGTTTTAGTGTTAATTAAACAAGGGCATATTAGCCATTTTGAAAATACAAGGTTAAGGGGTGGCTTGGCTTTACTTCAAAATGACCGTATTTTGTCTCATTGGGTATACCCCAACAAGCTTGGGATATATTACTTGCAATTTGCAAGTATTTTTATTTTATTTTTTTGGCCTAATATAAATAGGTTGCAAAGCTTTATAATTTAGACGAGGGGCGGAGCAGGGAATTATGAGATGAGGTGCAAAAATTTACTACGAGGTGCAACAATTTTTTTTAGGGTGCAAAAAGCAATATTAGGCTTTACATATAAAAAAAAATTCTGTTGGCACCAAAATAGTCTTTGGAGCTAAATTTGGAAAAGGTGCAAGTGCACACCTTGGTCGTAGACTTACACAAATCACATCTTCGATTCCCGGTTCGTAATTGAGTTAAATCAGCCGGTAACTCGCATAAACCTGAATTTCAATTTTAATTTTCATACCAGCCTAATTTTGATACAAAATTAACTTAATGTGAAATTTAATTTATGCTTAAAAATTAAATTTAAATTTTTCCCCATTGCCATTAAAGTAATGTAGCTTTTCTTAGGCTAACTCTAAGCGTATTAGCAAACTTGAAGTTAAATTTAAATGGGAAATTAAAAAGAAAATAAAGTTATCACATTAAAAATAAAAATATATAAGGGTAGAAAAAGTAAATGATCCATCTGAGAATTGGGTACCGATTTCAAGTATATTTAAATTTCCAATGAAAATTACAATCTCCAAGGAAAGAAAATAATATTATATTGAACCTTAACTTGTATATAGGACTACAAGTTAAGAAGACCCATTAAAAAGAAGTTTCTGTAGTAGAAAGAGGTAATTTCTTTTATGATTGAACTTTGAATATAAAACAAGACAAGCACAATCACGCAGCTTCTCCACAGAAAAATATAACACTTTTTCTTAGCAATTAACTGATTGATGAACACAAATATAATACTGATACACAAATCAGGTCAAGAAACTTGGAGACACCACAATGCAACACAAACTCATCACTAGAAACATCAAAACAACACTTAGAATTTACAAAAATGCTTGGCAGACCGAGATTTTGAACCATACCAAAACAATACCCTCACATACCAACCTTTTAAGTGGGTTTCATGTCATTCAGATGGGACCCACCACTCCTCTAAGGGTTCATCACAGCTCTTGATTGGACATATAGTTTTGGTGTTGTCCAAAATCTCGGTTCATAAAGAACCACCATAGAATTTAACCATACAATTTGACTTCACAATATAAATACCTTAGTTTTTCAACATCCAACATGCCCACACTAACTCATCATGAAGGTCAACATCATCTGCGGGGAAATAAGGATAAATAAGTCCACTTCCACAACTTAGGAGATAAAAAACAAGCTTGGTAAAGGGGCGGCAAGTGTGATAGCAATGTCCCTCTTATTGGTTAGGGGGTGTCCTATAGGGGTGTAGATTGACTAGATTACCCTTTTCACCTTAAATTAACAAAAAAATCAAATCAAGTTTTTTAAAGCCTAATTAGATGAGAAAAAATCAAATTAGTTTTTTTTTCATCTTCTTCTTCATCTTCTCTTCTCTCCATCAATCCTAACCTCCATTAAACCGAAAATTTCATCGTCTTGATTAATAGACGATTTGAAAAATGTTTGGAAAACCCGATTAGGGTTTAGTTTATCGTGTTGGATTTAAGTTAATTTTGTATCAAAATTAGGGTTTGTATGAAAATAGTTGATTACCAATAGTATGTTCTTAGTTTTGAGAATATGTTCGATTACGGTTTTATTTGCATCATATTTATCAATCAAGTAATTGAGTTACGGTTTGTTACTCAAACAACCATACAACAGTAAATATTCTGTGTCTTAAGAATTTATCAAATAATGATTCTGGTTCAAAAGTTATGTTGACACACCCAGTAGGGTAGTTACGGTTGGTATCAAACATTAAGTTACCAACCAACTGGTTTTACACGATTGGATCTTCCCCAAATTTAACGATTCTGATTGGTATTCGATAACTTACGAACTGAATCAGAGTTACGGTTGTCACGGCAAAATTGTAACCGTAAGTTCTTGAAAAATTCAAAAGTTTTGATTTTGTTATGTAATTTAGATAATTTTGAGCGAAAAAGCTAATTGGAACTATTTTATAAATATATCGGGTCTTGAATCACTCATTTTGGTTGAGTGAATCAAAATCTAGGGTTTTCACAAATATCAATAAGTTTTCTTTTCTCCTCCTAATTTTTTTTATAACTCTAAAAATCTGATTTTAGAGTTATAATAAGTGAAAATTAATTATCAACACTAATTTTAATTATCAACACTAATCTTTACCAAGCTTGATAAAAAAAGTACAAGTTAAGTTGGAAATGTACCACTTTCCATTGCTTGCTATGAAAAAACTACTGGTTGGTCGCTGCAGGCCCGCAGCATAATTATCGTTGAGTCACACGTGACATAACAAATGGTGGGGACCCTCTTTGCAATTCTCACGCCTTGTTCTGCTGAAAGAATTAACCACAATCATTCTTTGACCAGACCAGTATATTTATGTACTGACGCGAAGGCGACTATAAAACTCAATGAAGTCTAGTCGGAACACGAAAATGCTTGAAATCCCCCACTTTTATACCCCAAAAATTTTACACCCCTATGTGTCCATGTGTTATTGGCTCACTTTTAAAGCGGACCTTGCTGTTTTAAAGGGTGGGTAAGGTGAGGATGAAATCTACGGTGAATAAGAGTGACACATAGGGGTGTAAAATGGTGGTGTAGAAAAGTGGGGGATGGGAAGCAACTTCCGTCGGAACAAGAGGAATTTCAAATCCACATGTTGCTGCAAAGGCAATTGACCAATAAAGCCTTCAAGAGTTGACGAGTACTCATTAGCAATTCTATCCAACTCATGTCCCATGTTCCGAAGAAATTCTCCAGCGCGCTGTGCTACCCCCGCCAGCCCATGACCCGAACTCTGTTGCCTCTTTAGTTGATCTAGGCTTTGACTTGTTTTTGCCTCGAATAGATAAAGACGACTCCATTGTCCTGCATTTAGGATATGAAAACATAAATAAATTCTTTTTGCCGTATCTTTACAGGTGATAAAAAGGTGACTGAACCAAAATCGCACCGAGAGTTCTACGGCTCCGCAACTCGTAGATCCCTTCATATAACCTGACATGACTTCGAATCAAAAGCAGACCGAGAGTTCTACGGCACCTGCTTCGTAGATCCCTTCATATAACCGGTTGCATGACTTCGGGCGTAATATGAGGTCTAACAAGACAAAAAAGTGTCTTACATAGTGTCCGAGATCGTTCTCCGAGAAGAGACTTAATGGTGGGTTTGGATGTAGAATTTTAAAGGTGGAATTTATGGGTCCAAAACTGATAAAAGGTGTTGAACCAAAACCGCCTTTGAGAGTTCTACCACGGCATAACTCAGATCCCTTCATATAACCGGTCAGCATGACTTCTGAATCGTAATATGAGGTCTAACAAGACAAAAAGTGTCTTACATAGTGTCTGAGATCGTTCTCTGAGATCTCATCCCAAATAACTTGGCATCGCCTTAATGTTGAATCAAATTGTGACTTAACTGGGCAATCCTTCTTTTTTTAAAAAAGTGGGAATCGATACAATTAGGCTTCATTGTCTTCCGACTTCCAATTAAGGCATGTTCAACACTACTAAGCTTCAAAAGAAAATTTAAATTTTTGAGATACCTTGCCATCACTGGACTAGAAACACAGTGTATTTAGGGGAACGCACATTATCGTATTTCCAATGAGAATACATCCCAACCCCCTATCACGGGTGCCATGTTGTATCATCTTCACCTCAACCTATCAATATATCGGGATCATCATCTTGTGCATTTGATGATCGGATCGCACTTTCAAGAAGCTGACTAGTTTAAATGAGCTAATAGTGTGCGCAGGCTCCGAGAGCTCGGGTCCCACAATATCCATCAAATACCGAACGAAATCACCCCGACCTAGAATCAAATATCGCTTAATTGCCATACGGTGATCCTTGAACTTATATCTTTATGTATATAACGTCCATAAGATGCTTATCTATTCTCTTATTGCCTCGGTTGACCCGAGCTTCAAGTGCATTAGTTTCCCGTAGACAAGTCCTCATCTTGTAGTTGTGGTTCCAACTGCAGAAGAATTTCCGATACTTGAAAGGCCCATCCTTGATCTGAACAAACTCTTAGGAAATTTATCGACTTCCCGTCAGTAAAATGCGGCAGGCAAGAGACGACGAGATAAATGACGGGAGCATCACTGAATGCAGCCGGTACCCTTCTACCCATAGTGACTTCGGCCTTCTTCGGTTGACCCAACAAAAACTCCGAAAAAATATCATCCAATTCCGCCTTCCAAAACCCAACTTCTAACCATCTCAAAAGTGGAGAACACACGCGGCGGAGAAGCCGTCTCATGAACTCCCTGCACTAAAGGGTCTCCATGTTGTGCGTGCATATGGATAGCCCCAGCCATTGCCCCACCTTTCAAAGCCTTGAAACCGTCGACAAAACAGCCATTAACCTCATTTTCACCATTGGCTCAAATCAAACCATACCAACAATCTCCTCGAGGATAGATAACTTCCAGAATTTGTCGATTCGAAAAACCATAGGAATTGGATTCACAATTTGGACTTCAAGCACGACCAATAACTTGTAATACTCCGAGAGCTCATCTTGCAATGCAGCACAGAATGCTTGCCTACTCGTGCCAACATATTCGAGGGGGACCTACCCATACTTTCAGAGACATAAGCCTTAACCTTCTTAAATAGCCATCCCAACTCACAAAGCTTGCGGACCATAATTCAGAAAATGGGTCATTTGTCCAAAAAAAAATTAAAACACGGTTCAAATGGACGAGTAAAAAATTTTATGGGTGAAATGGACACAAAAAAAAATAGCAAGGATGAAACTGGATTCATCCTGGCTTAAACTTAAAAAATAGCGAAGATGAAACTGGATGCATCCTGTGTAAATTAAAAACAAGAAAAAGTATTTGAAAATGAGCGAGGATGAAACCGGTTACATCCTCGCCTATTTTTAAATTTTTGTCCATTTACTTGATATCAAAATCTAACTGTCCTTTTCACTCAGGAAATTTTGATTTTGGTCTTTTTAACCAATTTTGTGACCATAATTCTCATCGGTTTGGGCACTTTAATCGAATCTAACAATACATATCCATCCAAATTCTTATCAAACTTGACATATTTACCATCAATTCCTTTGGAAACATACAACACATCCCTAACTAAACACCCCTCCACAATCTCGCTTTCTTCCTTCAACAAATTTGCGAAATCACGTAAAGCAATGTCCCTAATATTCTCAGGATCTTTGGAAATTAACAAAACACCACCATTACCAATCCTACTTTTATCTAGGGTTTTTCTAGAATTACACGAAGATTCATCAACTAAGACAAGCGAGACCACCGAAGCGGTGAGGAAGCAAAGAAACCGGAAGAAACCCTAGAATCAGTTTCTTGTCTTTCCTTCTATCTTCAGAAATAACTTTCAAAAGGTAAAGTACAGACCATTTATTTTGGATATAACCAGAACCAGATTTGGATGAGAACTTAGTATAAAGATCTGCAAAAGAGGGCATCAGACGCTTAATAGATTCCGCCATAGAAGCTTCATCTATAGAGATTGATGGCGTCATTCTATTACCTAATATTCTCATAGCATATTTTAGTGCTTTTTCTGATTCGATTGTTGACTCTTCTTCTGGTAATGAGGAGTTAGAAACTAACCTAAGAACTAATTCTTTAACCAGATCTAAAACCCTTTTTTGTTCTTCTTCTTCCATTGCTGAGGATTTTGTTTAGAGAGAAGGAGAGGAAATGCTAGTGGCGAGTGACAGTTGGTGATACCTGTAACTGAAAGGAGTATGAGAGTGAGGGAGAGAATCCAATTTTTAGGGGTTTTTGGGTGAAGTTTGGAGGGTTTTTGGAGTGGGCGCGGAAGGATAACTTTTTCAAAAAAGAGAATAATGTAAACAACAATGAAAAGCACAGTGTGGCCGGCAAAGTTGAGATGAGGTCCACTGGGATTGGGGTAACATTTCAAAATGGGAAAGTCGGTAACAAAATTTTGTTCGAACTTTTATTTCTGTCAATGACATATTTAGAAGGTGCATCTTAGTCATTTTATCAAGTGCCATGATTATTTTCAGCGCGTCATAATTAATATTACTTTCTTATTACTTATGTTTTATTATTATTAAATAAGGGTAACAAAGGGGAGGTTAATTTGTTTTCAATAATTATTTATGTGAAATCGGAGAGATTTTCTAATTTTTATAAACTAAACTAACTTAAAAACTAATAAGAAAATAGAACAAGCAAATTAAATATGTGAGAATATTGGCTAAAGGGTTCATCATCAATCTTAAACATGTACTTGAATGAATGATTAGAATTGTAAATTAATCTCCTTTTATCAAAAGCCCTAGAATACCTTGAATGCAAGAGTACTTCGTTAATTTCCTAAAATCATCATACTTACATAAACGAAGCAAATACGAATTCTCCTTATAGAATATAATAATCCAACACATTGCACTAATCAAGCTCAATTCCAAAAAAGCATTACGATTGGTGAAGTAGGCTAATCAATGTAATTGAGATGCATTGCACAAATAATTTAACAAAGTCAAATTCTATATATGAATACATGAATGTATTCACTACAATTCATAATCACATCATGCTACTTGTATTCAAGGAATATCACTTTTGCGTATAATAAACCATAAATTTTGCTATAGATATGGATGTAAGTTCAATCAATTCTAGACTTAACTAAACAAACATTTGATCACATTGCAATATGCCAATCATGCAATTGTTATAAACAGTAGAAAGTGAACGACAATAAGAAAACTAATTCATCAATCAAGTAACATGCTTACAAAATCCGACTATATCTTTAAACAATAGTAATAAACTACCTATGGTGTTTTTGGAAATCATGACAATAAGAAAAAGAATAAAACATCATCTTCTCTATTTGAGGTTCTAATCTTCATCGGCAGACAACCTTACCACCATTCTTCTTTGATTTCAAACCATAATTTCATTCACTCATTGACCTCAGATTTATGTTCTTCTTCATATCTAATCCATCGCATACACTAAACCAACATACCCATCTTTGAATCCATCAACAAAATCTCTCCAATCATCCCCTTCTCATTTCTCTCTTCTTCACCACAAACAACAATCTCAAATTCGACCCAATTTTTACCTCTTCTCTTCCAAATTGAGTTTCAGACACAACCCATCTCTCTAAATCTCGTCAAACTCGTAATGGAAATCATATCTTTGTAGTTTGTATCGGCCCTTGAATCATCTCGTAACCCCATCAGACATATCTTTACATACCGTAGAATCTCCAGCGTGAACCGTCGTTGTAATGGTTTTGGTAGCTGCTACTTTGAGGAGGGGAAGAACTCGTGAACTGGTGACAAGCGACTTAGATTTTAGGGTTATAGGCTTACGACAGCTATAGGCACCCATAAATTGGCTAAAGGCCTCCGAAGTGAGGTGCTCCAACTTTACACTTCTTTATATGCAGTGGCTTCCCTGAGTAACTTTATCATATGCCTTTAACACATTTCTTGGACTTTAACTGGTTGCCCCTTATCCTGGGATGAGCTTCCAATATCACCTGCCTATGAAATGACTTGTTTTCACCCATTTGCGCCAATTTCCTTTTCTTTTGCTGAAACATCTACAAAACTTAAAATCAAACATAAAATGTGAAATTTACAAGAAAAATAACAAAGAAAGTGTTAGAGAATAGATCGTTTGAACCCACAAAGATTTGGTATGGCAAGTTTGGTTGTCATATTTTAGTATCAAAACTCATCTAGAGTCACTTGATTAAATACTAGAGTCAACTTCGCTTAGGTTAGACTAGAAAGTCTAGGTATG
Organism: Papaver armeniacum; assembly: GCA_023531295.1. Lineage (NCBI taxonomy): Eukaryota > Viridiplantae > Streptophyta > Magnoliopsida > Ranunculales > Papaveraceae > Papaver > Papaver armeniacum. Next base: position 12,648 of record JAJJWW010004118.1, read on the forward strand.
TTGAGACGTACAAGTATTACTCTAAAGACCTGAAGAATGTGAAGAAGTAACGACTGCAACGAAGACATCATCCTTCCTCTTGAGGTTAGTAATAATTGACTTGATCTTCTTTTCATTCCTAAGGTATCTTTCAAGTCGCTTTATATTGAAAACATAACATGCGAAGCTGTATATATAATAGTCTAGTGATTAGACTTGGTCATACCATTTTGATCAAAGTATCAAGGAATTATATTACGAAGTATAACGTTTATATTTTGAACTTCGTAAATACGACATAAACATAATCTATGTATTTAGTTACTTAATTATGTGTAAAGATATAGGTGTGATTTCATCCTAGGAAACTATGTATTATTACATTGGTTTAAAGATGTAGATGTATGAACTTGTTTCATAATTGAAAGTGTTAGAGCATAGCTCGGTTGAACTCACCAAGCGTTGGTATGTCAAGTTTAGTTGTCATATTTTAGTATCAAAACTCATCTACAGTCGCTAGATTAGATACTAGAGTCAACTTTGTTTAGGTTAGACTAGAAAGTATAGGAATGTTGAGACATACAAGTATTAATCTGAAGACCTGAAGAATGAGAAGAAGTAACGAACTACAATGACGACATCAACCTTCCACTTGAGGTTAGCAATATTGACTTGAACTTGTTTCATTCCTAACATATCTTTCAAGTCGTGCTTTATATTGAAAACATAACAACGAAGCTGTATATATTGTACATATATTTCTTTATAATTAGGGACCCTAAGTCGCCACATGTCGACCCCACAATTACTCATAATTTTGGTGAAGCCATGTCAGCAAACACTATCCCTGTTATCACTATTCTATTATTTGCTCCCATAAGACACAATCTAGTTGTATATAATACTCTAGTGATGAGACATGATCATAATAGTATGATCATCTTATTTTTTGAACTTCGTAGATATGACATCGACATAATCTTGTATATAGTTTTGTGATTATGGTGTATGGATGTATGGTGAGCTTCATCAGGAAATAATGTTTTACATTTGTTTAAAGGAAGTACATTCATGAACTTGTTTCATAAATCGAAAGGGAAATCAATAGGTTTATTGGTCCGGCTATTCATTGCATATTATTTAGATGATAAATATGTGTGAGTTGGTAGAACGATCTTAACTCGGGTTATGTATCTTGGTATAACCGATCACAATACCCTAGACTTATGATTTAGTATGGACGATCCTGGTAATTGGTGTAACCGATCCTAAGTAATCACCATGAGATGGTATGATCGATCCTTATTGGTGTGATCGATTCTGGTAATTGGTATGACCGATCCTTGTAATTGGTGTAAGCGATCCTAGTGACTGGTGTGACCGATCACAAGTAGATACCATGTTTAGGTATAACCAATCCTAGTGAGTAGTATAACCGATCCTAGTGAGTGGTATAACCGATCCGAACCCATGTATGTGACTTGGTAGGACTAATCACATCTAACCATTGTGACTTGGTATGACCGATCACATAGTAGTCTTGGAATACCGGTAGAACCAATTCTAAACTTGTTTGGAAGTGTGGTAGAACCAATTTCAAGAAGCAAATCCATGTAAATCTGAAATAAGGATTTGCAGTGAAAAGATGTCAACATACTATGAACACGAGCAGTAACTCTTTTTATTGTTCAAAGATATTCCTTGATAATCAAGGTGATCCTGTGCCGAAATAAATTAAGAATCTTTTAATTAAGATTTTTGATTTTATATGCTTTAATTACCCGCAATTAATACATAGCTCTAGAGAATCAAAATTAGTAATGTGCATTTACTAATTGGAGATTTTCTATGAGAGATTTCAGAAATATTGGACCAGCATTTATTGGAATTAGGAAAAACTGAATTTGGGAATTCATTGCATATCTTGAGAATATTTTCGGTTTTGGAAATTCCTTGGTGTCCAAACATCCTTGGTCTATAAATACCTAAGTTTGGATTTTAGCAAACTATCTTAAGAGCTAGGCAAACTTCATTTCTTGTTGTTTCTGGTGGAGCCGTCTAATCAGAGAGGATAGTTTCCTCATTAGGTGAAATCTTTTACGACCGCTCGTTTAAAGACTTTTGTGGGATAAAGAAGTTCTACGAGTATTATTGGTGGGAAACTAGATAATTACAGTGTTAATTAGTTTTCGAATTGATTTGATTGACTAACGGTTGTTGAAACTTTGATTGCACCTAATTTGTTTATTCTTGAGAATCTTCTGTTCTGATATAAGATTCATTCAGACTAGATCAAAGCATCGATGGGATCTTGAAAATTGTTGTTAGATCTAAATACATCTTGTGATAATCCACTGTTAACAGACTCCGCATTGTGTGTGATTTATCACAAGAGATTCAAGTTGTGTTGTGCAGGTATTTGAAGGCAATAGAAGATTTGAATACAAAAGAAGAATTCTTATTAGTTTTCGTATCTTGTGTATTTAGTGCACAAACGTTGATCGGATGGGATCCAACTATAATCGATTTATATTTGATAGATCTGATTGATTAGTTGCGTGAGACTGGCATTCTCTATATTTTTCTTTGAGATCTATATTGATTGAGTGCGAATCTAGACTTGACTATTTTGGTAGTTATTGTATAGATTTATCTAACCAGACAAAGGAGTTTATTAGATTAAACATAAGAGCCTTTGTCAACAACTCATCATAATCTTTTTGCAAGATTGATTAGAGTGGTTACCAAACAGATTATTCCTTTGTTGTTTGGAATACGATCCAAAGGAATTTCTATTCACGTGCGTGACTCTAAAACTCAAATGCGGATGGATACCTGAGGGAACTAAGTAACTAGGGTTAGTCTGCTTGGTCTCAACTATACGAAGTTAGTATTAGATTTTTTATATCGACTTAATTATGAGAGAATTCAAAACTGGAATAGGTCCCAGGGTTTTTTCTTGCGGTTTCCTCGTTAACAAAATTTTGTTGTGCCATTTACTTTACTTTTCCGCATTATAATCGTTGCATTATAATTGAAGTAAATTTAACTTGTACGTTAACTCCGTAATACTTGATAGTGATCCCATAGAGTTTCGGTTATTACCGAACCTATTATCAAGTACACACTTTGTTTCGTATTGTCTCGATCTTGTATCCATAGTCAATTACACAAGTGATCTTGTTGTCATTTGTCTTGATCTCATATCCATAGACGATCACACGAAGTGTGAACCGAATCGTCGTATTGTCTCGAATTTGTACATAGATGATCACATTCGTAAGATGACTTATAGGTTGAAAATTAAAATATTGTGGTGTATTTTGGTACCCTTGTCTTTTTAAAGGGAAATCATAAGTGTGTTGGTTCAATTCTTTATTGAATATCATTTAGATGACCAATACAAGATGACAAGGTAGAAACTATCTTGACTTATATTGAGAATCAAGGTATAACCGGTCATAACCTATAATGTGTAGCATGGTGTAATTGGTCACAAGCTGATTCAAAAAGCAAGATGTAATCGATCACAAGCTATATTGGGAAGTAAGGTGTAATCAGTCACAAGCTACATTGGGAAGCAAGGTGTCACTAGTCACAAGCTACTTTGGGAAGTAAGGTGTAATCAATCACATGATAAATTGGGAAGCATGATGTAACCGGTCACAACCTATCTTAGGGAGCATGGTATAACCAATCACAACTAATAGTCATGGTATAACCAGTCCCAAGAGAAAAACCGAGTTTCCAAAGTTCACACATTTCTTCATTTTGTGTGTGAATTAGAAATTAGGGTTTGCTAAGAGAAACTTCTAGATTTCGACATTATTTGGACATGTACATAACTTTTATTATTAATTTTCCAAAGATATTCCTTGATGCTCAAGGTGATCCCATACCAAAATATTGAAAAGCATTTAATTATGATTTTCAAGTATATATATTTTAAATACCATCAATTAAAGAATATACTCTAGAAAAGGATTATTAGTAAATGTGCAATACTAATAATAATAATTTTCTAAGAGAAATTTCGAAAATATCGGTAAAAATTCATCGGCAATAGGAAAAATGAAATCAAGTACTTTAATGTATATCTTGAGAATATATTCGGTTTTGGAGTTTCTTTGTTGTCCAAACAACCTTGGTCTATAAATACTTGAGTTTGTATTTCTTGCAAACTATCCTAAGAGCTAGGAAAATTTCATTCGTGTTGTTTCCAGTGGATCCGTCTATCCGGAGAGGAAAGTACCATAATTAGGTTTAATCTTTTATGACCGCCCATTTAAAGACTTCCGTGGTATCAAGAATCTCTACGAGTACCATTGGTGGGAAACTAGATAATTGAATTGTTATTTTAGTTTTCGATATTGATTTGATTGACTAACGGTTATTGAAACTTTGATTGCACCTAGTTTGGTTATTCTTGAGAACCTTCCCTTCTAACATAAGGGTCACTCAAACTAGATCAAATTATCGACGAGATCTTTAAAACCATTTGTGGATCTAAAGATATCTTGTGATAATCCATTGTTGTCAGACTCCGTTCTGTGTGTGATTGATCACATAAGGATTCAAGTTTTTGTTGTGCAGATTATTGAGAAGGCAATTTGTTAGAGCATAGCTCGGTTGAACCCACCAATTGTTGTTATGTCAAGTTTGGTTGTCATATTTTAGTATAAAAACTCATCTAAGGTCGCTTGATAAATACTAGATTCAACTTTGTTTAGGTTAGACTAGAAAGTCTAAGAATGTTGAGACATACAAGTATTACTTCGAAAACCTAAAAAATGAGAAAAAGTAACGACTACAACGACGACATCATTCTTCCACTTGAGGTTAGTAATATTGACTTGAACTTGTTTTCATTTCTAACGTATCTTTCAAGTCGTGCTATACTGAAAAAAATAATATGCGAAGGTTGTATATAAATAAACTCTAGTGGATAGACATGATCATAATGGTATGGTCATAGTATTAAGGAATTATATTATGAAGTTGTTGATGGTGGTTTTTAGCTTAGGGGTAAAACCGTAAAACCCTAGTCAGACAGTGACGTCACGTAATTTGAGTAATAATTCCCAAACCAAGCACATTTATTGAACCCTTTAATTTGTCTGCAAGATAATTACCAGGTACCATTTTTTAATGCTAATTAGGTTTTTGACAGTAGAAACCTAATTCTCCACCGCATGTGCCAATGGCTAACCATGCCGCCACATCTACCCGCCAAGGCATGCCAACCATGCTAGCCGCACCCTTGTGCCAATGGAAAATCATGCCAGCCACACCTACGCTGAGGCATGCCAACCATGGTAGCCGCACCCTTGTGCCAATGGCAAACCATGCCAGCCACACCTACCGTGCCAAGGCATGCCAACCATGCTAGCCGCACCCTTGTGCCAATGGCAAATCATGCCAGCCACACCTACCACGCCAAAGCATGCCAACCATTCTAGCCGCACCCTTGTGCCAATGGCAAATCATGCCCGCCACACTCTGCGCCAAGGCATGCCAACCATGCTAGCGCGCCCTTGTGCCAATGGCAAATCATGCCAGACCATACCTACCGCGCCAAGGCATGACAACCATGCTAGTCAGCACCCTGTGCCAATGACAAATCATGCCGACCATACCTACCGCGCCAAGGCATGCCAACCATGCTAGCCGCACCCTTTTGCCAATGGAAAATCATGCCAGCCACACCTACCGCGCCAAGGCATGCCAACCATGCTAGCCACACCCTTGTGCCAATGACAAACCATGCCAGCCATACCTACCGCGCCAAGGCATGCCAACCATGCTAGCCGCACCCTTGTGCCAATGACAAATCATGCCATCCACACCTCTTTGCGCCAAGGCATGCAAATCATGCTAGCCGCACCCTTGTGCCAATGACAAATCATGCTAGCCACACCTACCGCGCCGAGGCATGCCAACCATGCTAGCCGCACCCTTGTGACAATGGCAAATCATTCCAGCCACACCTACCATGCCAAGGCATGCCAACCATGCTAGCCGCACCCTTGTGACAATAGCAAATCATGCCATCCACACCTATCGCGCCAAGGCATGCCAACCATGCTATCCGCACCCCTGTGCCAATGGAAAACCATGCCAGCCACACCTACCACGCCAAGGCATGCCAACCATGCTAGCCGCACCCCTGTGCCAATGGCAAATCATGCCAGTCACGCCTACCGCGCTATGCCGAACACACCATGCCATGCCAATGGCATCCCAACCTAGCTGCGCCACTATACTGGCCTTCCCTACACGGCTACCCAAGTGAAGGCGTGCAATAATCAACGGTTGCCCTTCAATCCCAGGAATAAATCCTAGCCATCCGAGGTTACCAGACGACGCATGGTAACCTTTGGCCCGAAAAAACCTAAGTTTGGCCACACCAAACCATACCATGCCAACGACATGCCAACCTAGTCGCGCCACCATGCTGGCCTTCCCTATGCGGCCGCCAACAAACGAAAGCGTACGACGATCAACAGCTACCTTTTCTCTTAAGATGTAAAATCCCGACCGTCAAAGGTCACCAATCTAGCAAGTCTCCCAAGCTCAACTTGACAGGCAACATCACTACATGTTTTACACGAAAAACATTTGAGACATCAACACAAACTGGGGGATCTTCTTTGGGTTTTGGTTTGGCGGTTTACAGCGTGCGGCGTACACTACGCCCGTAATAAGAAAGTGTAATAAGGAAGAAGCGGTTAAGTAAATAGGGAAGTAATGGTGAAACACTTTTCTTTTATGGAACATCAATTCCACGCGTTAACGGTTACCACCTCCTCCCATTTACTCACCCATTGTTCCACTCCTTAATGAGACCAGAGTACGTTTCACTCCAACTTGTATAAACAGGTCTTACCTATTTCCACAAAGGGAACAAGTTCGATCAAGGATCAGATAACACTTAGAAAAACGTTTGGCTAAGCTCTCCCATCTGTTAGCTTCTCATTTTCTGATACAAGTCGTGAAACCACTACTCTTCGAGAATCAACCCGGTCTCAACACTTTCTTCGCTTCCCTCCCCAAAACCAACCCATTCTCCTCCTCTTTTGTGACCGAAGCAAGTCTGGAACGGCCATTTCTTGGTTTAGGCCGGACTTGTACAGATTGATCTCTCGAATCTAAAGTACTCCCTTGCAGTACATTGTCTAGGGTTTAAATTTGTTTCTCACCCACACACCCAAAATTACCGAAATCAGTAGAAACTATTTCACCCATAAAAAATTGGCGACCATAGTGGGAGATTGATCTTTCGGTTACAATGTCAATTTTCGACCATCAATCTCATGCTTCGACCCAGACATCAAGATGGTAGAAGCAGGCGATCCTCGAGGATCGATGACTCGGTGCTGACGACTCGATTATCAGTCATGACACGACAAGAGATGACTAGGGACTTCCCAGAGATTAAAAGCAAACGATCCGCCCAAGGATCAACGGCTCGGTTATCAGGCAGCTCAGTAACGACTGAGGACTTTCCACGGCGGTGTTCCTCATAGAACTCGGACTTACACCTGGAAGGTTCACTTTTCATCAGAAGACCTAAGAAAACGAGTAAGTCTTACCTAGACAAAATACATGGTTTGATTTTTCAAGTTTTTCACGGGAATGATAAAACCGATAGCCATGTTATGTTTCACCCCATGTCATCTACCAACACACAGTTCCATGGTTTTCCTGGGATGTTTGCACCACTTTCAATCATAACCAAAACAATCCATTCCTAAACAATCCATTCCAAAAAGAATAACCAAAAACCGTCAAGGTAACATTTATCTATCAACCCAAGAAACCCAGGAAATCAAAAACCATAAACTAGGCGTTTTGTTTGCCTTTCACAAGAAAACAACCTAAGCAAAAGAGGTCCAGAAGACAGAAGATGTTCAAGGAAAATCATTCAGCAATGGCTTGCTCTTCTTAGATAAAACCTCCTCCGCTCTTTGGAGAGCCGCCTGTTTCAGCTTCAACTTTTTGGACAACCTTCTGATTTCCGCTTCCTTTTGATTGATCACATCCGCGGAGGAGCCTTCGGTTGCCTCAGTTCGTAACTTTTAGATCTCGGTAAAACCCTTAACGAACCAGGGAGCGTTGAACTCAAAGTTTATGCGCATGTCCCGATGGAACTCCCAACTCGAGATTACATCCTCGGAATTGGTCCGGATCAGCAACAAACCCTGATAACACTGGCACTGAAATTACTCCCGGTGTTAACGTTCCTTCCAGTCAAGTTAATACGCTACCCGCCAACCAAGGCCATGTTTAAAAACGCGCTCATCTTGGGGTGTTACTCCGCCGATCATCGGAGCTGTGAGCCGCCGCCACTCCCAACGTTTCTCCAAGTATGATGTGCCTCCAACTGCTACCGTAACCGCCGCTACTCCACCATCAGACGGGGAGACTGGTGGAGCTGAGTAAGGCGATCTCCTCTTACCACTGTTGATTTGATGGAAAGACAAAAGATTCTCGTAAGTCTCAGAAAGGCATGTTAACTTGTGTAAGAGACTATTTTCCTCAAGACACTAGCTGAGCAACATTTTCAAGAGTCACGCTAACTGTATGGAATTGACAAAGAATACTTTTAACATCTCTGCACAAGTGACTTCAAAGACGCGCCTTATCGATGAAAAGGCTCGCGTTGCTCCTAAACGCCCAGTAAAAAAAATCAGCAATCTAATTTTATCACACGTAGAGATCAGGAACGACTTCTCGAAAATTGAGGCAAAGAAATTAGCAACCCTCCTGGGTTCACAACTCTTCTCATCAGTAGCTGCATAATTTCTTGGGACTCCGTCCAAATCGTGCAATCCATGATAAACCATTTTTGTGAGATTCGGTATTTCTACAAGGCGCATCGTCAATACATACTCGTAGCCCTCAACCGGACTGCATCGGGAAAGCAGTTGTTTCCAGCCAGGGAAGCCATTCCCGAACCCCAACCTCTCATGGGAAGCACGATTGATATACAAACGGGACTCTAACCACTGTTCACTTGAAGGATATCGAGTTTGACAGCACGCTGATTGACGCGGCCTCTGACTTCAACATTGTAGCCGTTAAGGATCTGAGAGGTGCAAGGAAGAATCGAACAGAAGAAGCGTATTCTTTCTCATAAGGAGAAAAACGCTACTTGCCGACTAGCACCATTTATGACGTCTTCCCATGCCATATCGTATCAATTCGTGTTTTTTTTTCGGAGTCAAGGGTTAATGGCACCCTTACTGGAGTTTTCTACAGGAGCCGCTTCGACATTCTCTCGGGAAGCCGCCTCCACTTCCAGAGCCAGAAGCCGCTCCGCTTCAATGTTTTGCTCTAGAAACCGCTTCGACATTCTCTCGGGAAGCCGCTCCACTTCCAGAGCCAGAAGCCGCTCCGCTTCAATGTTTCTCTCTGGAAACCGCTTCAATATTCTCTCGAAAAGCCGCTCCGCTTCAATGTTTTGCTCTGGAAACCGTTTCAACATTCTCTAGGGAAGCCGCTCCGCTTCCAGAGCCAGAAGTTGCTCCTCTTCAGCATCCTCTCCATAAACTGCTCCAGGATCCGAAGCCGAAGCTTCAACGTTTTGCTCCATAAGCTTCAACGTCCTCTCCAAGATCTGAAGCCGCTTCAACGCCACACTCCTCCCTATCAAGGATCGTGATTATAGCCAGCCAAAGATCGCAGTTGTGGCCGCTTTTTGATCCATCTCGCCTCGTGGTCATGGACAATTTACTCGCTTACACATACATCCGATCCCTTTGCTTCCATGGACGCCCATACAATTCTAGTCGACCTATTTTGGTTCCCACGCGGTGTAGTATTTTCTGATCACATCTACTGCCAAGAACTGTTGCTGCTCGTTTGTCGATACCAGCCTAACTTCACCATAGAATAACCGCTACTAGTAGTAATTCGATTTCTCCATGTTTTAGTTTCACATGGAAGAAGTAATGGAGTCACCCTACGGATGTGAGATGGTGATATCGTTATCATGGTTAACTCACCGACCATATCGGATATAAGCGTGTAACCCACACCTGGGGACTGAAGCCTCCTTCGTGTTTAGAAGCTTAAACACAGTCACCACCTTACTAGCGAACGCAACAGAAGCACATCTTCCACGAGAAAATAGGCTCAGGACAATTACACATGTGGACTACCAGAACGGGACGCCTTTATTGCTCTCAACCAGGTCATTTCCGATTTCAACATCATCACTGTCGAAGTTTTACAAGCCACCATCGGATCTAACAGAAGTATAACTGGGCACTGCTCACTTCATCCTATTCCATACAATAGTCCATGGTTCAGAAGATAGTTCAAAGGATGTCATTTAGAACGAAGTCCTTGAGGACTTGATAGAAGCTGAAAAAGCGGGGGTCTAACAACCTCACCCAATATTTCGATTAGCAATCTGTATGGACAACTCCGAATTGTTTTCTAGAGAATCAACTATACAGTTGGACTCAATCAATAGAAAATACTCAAGGAGTTATTATTTCAATCTCTCAATTTGATTTACTCAAGCAAATACAATTCGCGAGTCTTAATCAAAGAGAGATAACTTGGATGGTACCAAAGACCATCCAAGTGTCAATCAATTTAAATCAACAACCAATAAGGTCGGATATTCTAATTGATTGAACAACACACAACCTGTATTATTTCAATTATATAACAAAATATAATGCGAAAAAGAAATAACATAGATACCAGAATTTTGTTAACGAGGAAACCGCAAATGCAGAAAAACCCCGTGACCTAGTCCAGATTAAACATACACTGTATTAAGGCGGCTTTCTGAGACACTAGCCTACTCCAAATTAACTTGGTCTGGACTGCAGTTGAACCCCAATCAATCTCACACTAATCCAAGGTACAGTTATGCTCCTACGCCTCTGATCTCAGCAGGATACTGCGCACTTTATTCCCTTAGCTGATCTCACCCACAACCAAGAGTTGCTACGACCCAAAAACGAAGAATTTAATAAACAAATCTGTCTCACACAGAAAAGTCTACAAGATAGATAAATTGCGTCTCCCACGAATAAACCTATGAGTTTTGTTCCGTCTTTTCATAAATCAAGGTGAACAGGAACCAATCAATAAAACCAAACTTATATTCTCGAAGAACATCTCAGTTTTATCAATCACCTCACAATAAACTTAATCGACGCATCGAAGAAGATTATTGAGGAATCAAAAATGATGAGACGAAGATGTTTGTGATTACTTTTATATCTTTCCAATCGGAGATAGAAATCTCAAGCCAATTATTACAATTGTACTCGTACGATAGAAACAGCAAAATCAGATAACACAACCACGATAAAAGTAGTATCGGTCTGGCTTCACAATCCCAATGAAGTCTTTAAGTCGTTAACCTGGTTTTAGAAGAAGAAAACCAAAGGTTAAAGGAGAATCGAATCTAGCTTAGCAAACTAGTATCACACAAAATGTGTGGGGATTAGGTTTCCCAGTTGCTAGAGTTCTCCCTTATATAGTCTTCAAATCAAGGTTTGCAATCAATGATTAGATACAAGCTAATATTTCTCAACCGTTAGATCAAAAATTTAGCTTGTCATACACACATGTACTTGATGATTTTGGGTTTGTGTAACCGTACCCAAACGTGTACAAGAGTTGGTTCAATACTAGTCAACCAAAATGGTTAGCCAAATGATAACTTTCATATCAACCATTTCTTCTTCACCATAACTAGTCCAAATGACTCAAATGAACTAGTTAAAGAGTTGTTCAATTGCTATGAGATCTCATGTACTATACAAGACACAATTGAAGCAAAAACGATGTGATTCACTCGAATCAATTCATGAACTATAAAGCCACGGTTTGCAAAAGCATTCCTTAGATAATTAAGATAAGTTCACGAATCATTGTTTTTAGACATAACCACTTAAGTTCGTGGACTGGGTTCGCGGACTCAAGTTAACCGGTTGGAGTTCACAAACTCCATAGCAGAAATTCTCGGGTTTGAGAACTTTCGTCAGTTCGCGGACTGAAACCAAGCTATAACTCCAGCAGAAATTCTCGGGTTCGAGAACTACGCACGTTCGCGGACTGAGTTGGACCCGCTCATTGTTCGGTTTCACTTGATCAACAAAGTTCGCAAACTTCGGTTCAAGTGCTAAGGACTTATACATATATGTGTTACCACAACAATGTTTACATCCCCCAATGGTTATATTATCTAAACTCTCATTTCAATCATTGAAACATTCTCAGAGAACGTTATATAGTTGTTATTCACAAACCATTTTTCATCAGAGCAATTTCCAAAGTGATTGAAACATAACATGACTTTTGTCACTAGGTAAAGATGAACTTGGCTAAAGCGAAAGCTTTACCAACACATATTTCGAGAAATAGATAAGCGAGATACTCATTTCGAAATATCACATGTGTATATTCTTAGTCTATATAGTAATACGACTTTTGTCTCAAGATAGGAGATAGAATAGATAGACTTTTGAGTGATAGATAAGTTCAAGTCTCCACATACCTTTTAGTCGATGAAGATCCACTGGTTCCTTGAGTAGTCCTTCGTCTTGTATGATGATTGACATGGAGTTCTTGAGCTCAACTACACTTTCTATCCTAGTCCGATACCTTAGCTATAATAGACTAGAAATCAAGACTTTATAGTTTTGATCACTAACATTGACAAACATGCTTGAGATAGCAACGCATGAGAGTTCGAACTGAGCGAGGCTCTAACAATCTCCCCTTTGTCAATTTTAGTGGCAAAACTATTAATACATATGGAATACAAAAAATATATATAAATAAACTTTGTAGCTCCTATTCTACATGTCTAATCTTCAACAATACTCGAAATCTTCGTCACTTCCAAGTAGTCCAATGATCCCAAAGGTTGTAAGTTTAGTATCATCGTTGTTGAAAATCCGTAGCTATAACAATAAGAAAAGCATAGGTTCTCAATCATTGTTATACAGTGTCATAGTATTATTACACAGCTTCAAAGTCCAATTGCATCACAACTTTAACAACAATACTATGGTGATACTTCACTCCCCTTTAGTAAATACTCCATCTCACATGGAAACCACTCCCCCTTACATAATGATCTGAAAACCATATGTATTTGTAGTGTGAACTATATATTAATTCTCCCCCTTTTTGTCTATAAAATTGGCAAAGGTACAAGAACGGGATCCTAATGAAATTTCCGTAAGAGACATTTCTCGACCAAAGGTAAATGTATATCATCTTGTTTAAATGTAATCATAAAGCCGAAGCTAAATGCATTCATCAAGGAGTTTATAAAGATACAAGATAACCCCTCTAATATTCCACAGCCGCACTCCCCACAAAGATTTGGCAATTAAGCACAAGTTCAAAAGAACTCTCCCCTATTAGGTGTCATTCCCAAAGGAACAACAAGAGCGACCTTAATTTCAAGAGAAAAGAAGGATTTTTCTTTAGACTCAACAAATTACATACAAGTATGAATTTGGGATCCAACAAGAAATATTCAATCAAATTAACCAAAGGGAACCAAGATTAATTTGATTAAATATGCTCAACACAAGTAAACTTATGGAGACTAAAAAATCAATTAGATTAATCACAAGAAAACTCGCAAATAATCTAATTGCCATACTCAACCAAACTAATTACAAAAGTAATCAATTTAATTGGTCACACTCGACATAAGAAAATTCTATGGAGCAATGACTAAGTTAATTCCGAATAACCAACTCAGTCAAAGAGATGCTCAACATTAGAAAGCTTATTGAGTGCTAACTAAATAATCACACAAGATGATTCATTTAGTTCAAAATGCTCAACATATAGCATCTCATGGAACAACCAACCATGCCAAAATAATTCGACTTGGTCGTATCGTGCTCAACACAAGATACCCGATGAAGCCTTCACGGTTATACATAACAAAATGGATCAATAAAGATCTATACCGTGGATTACACAAGGATTCATTTTATGTTTCCATCACCATTTGCACAAATAGACATAATCCTTGAATCACAAAAGATTTTATCCTATCCAACATCAATAATTGACAATATAGGCTTAACTTTTGTGTTTTGCCAAAAGTCTATTCATCCTTTTATCAATATTTGCATATCAATTTACGAACGACTTTACTTTTGACAAAATATGGGACAATCAAGTTCACGGACGTAAACACACATATCCCATCAAAATATTGCAATATATAAAATCATACTGCAACCATCATCTTCCAAACAAACTTAGAATTTAAACCAATAAATCTAAAAACAAGAAGATGAAAACATTGGACATAGCTATGTGTAATCACAATAATGGCTATTCCAAAACACTAGTTATTCTTCTATATAAAACAAGGAAAATAGAAGATTTACTAGACATTAAGACCTTTAAAGAATTCATTATCGTCCCCGAACTCCTTATCGTCAACAACCATTGGAACATATTACAAACGACTCTTGTCAGCTGAAAGAGTCGTCACGGTGTAAATATATCCTGTGACGACCCATGTAGCAGTTAATGTGAATTTTGAATTCACTCAATGTGGTTGAGTCGGGCAACGGTTAAAAATTCAAAAAAAATGACTGTTGGGTCATTAATCTCTATAAATAGAGACCCATATCTCACCCCTTCTTCACCAAAACCATAATTCCCAACCTTCACATTCATTTTCATCCAAGAGCAAAAACAAAAGGAAACACCATGACTACTCCCTACACTTCCGAAGAGAATTACGTCATTGTGAGAGCTTGGAAAACAGTCACAAACCACTTTGAAGATCTAGAAACATCCGATGCTTGGTGGAACCGTGTATTCATCGTTTTTGTGGCGTTAGACGGAAATTGCAACTCAAGGTCTTTGAAACTAGTCAAGGAACGGTTCGAGGAGATATTCAAAGAATGTCAAGCTTTCAAAAGAGAAATGAATGCCGTAAGGGAAGCCATGCCCAATATGTTGGGTGCAATAAGAGTAAGGAATTTAAACAAGAGGTCAAACTTATCGAAAGCTTTCAACAATACTAACTATGTTTTTGTTTGGGGTTTTCAGTTAGGGAAGGCGCATGTCCGATACGAGATGCTTCGTGGAAAAAAGTTTGAGTTCGACGATTGCTACTTTATCTTCCATGGAACCATGTATAATTACATGCTTTATGATTAAGTGTATAAGTGCACCATTATTATCTATTGTATTTCATTTCCTTCAATGCAACGCTATGCAAGATGTATGCCTTTTTACGATTCAATGAAATGATTCTATGAAATCAAAAATTAAGATAATCCGATTAAGGGTCGTTAGTATATTAACTAAGAAACATAACGACTCTACATAAAATTTGTAATGGCTGGATAGGGTCATCGTCTTCTATGAATACATATATGACGACTCTGAGAGTTCTATTTACTGAGACTTTTGATTTTAGAGTCGTTCGTCTGTAAACAAAAAAAGTAACGACCCTTTGTGACCTAGCCAAAAGAGTCGTCGGTGTTTATCACACCAACCTAACGATTTTTCATAACCTGGAAAAGTTGCAAGTTTAAGTCGTCATTGTTAGTTTCAATTCACTGGCGACTTTGAAGAGTCGTTAGTTTATGCAACACCCGACTCTAACGACCCTCACCCTGAGTAGTTTCATAGTGACCATGAATCGACCACTTGGAGCACCATTCAGACGATTTGAAGAGTATAGGAAGTTTACCTCATTGTTTTGAGCTCTGGGTTCTTCATTTCGAGGATCGGTTCCTTGATTTTGAGCAATAGGTTCTTCATTTGCACCATTATTCATGGCTTCCTCCACTATCATCTCTTCATCAAACATCCAATCCATGAGATTAGTTGAGACAATATTACCATCAACACAATCATGGTTGTTATTTGAAGCTTCACCAACCTCATTACCTCCACTTGAATCACTTATTTCTAAAAACCCTAGTTTTTCCTCTCAAAACTACTCCTCTTCTTCTCAACACATAAAAACTCAAAACTAAAATTTCCCCAAATTTTTATCCCAAAATCAGCTTTTAATCTAAACACACTTACCAAACTAATCAACTTAACTAATTCTTAATACTAATCACACCGGGGCATTTTAGCCATTTAAAAAATATTTTTTTAAGG
This sequence comes from Papaver armeniacum, assembly GCA_023531295.1. Classification (NCBI taxonomy): domain Eukaryota; kingdom Viridiplantae; phylum Streptophyta; class Magnoliopsida; order Ranunculales; family Papaveraceae; genus Papaver; species Papaver armeniacum. The sequence continues at coordinate 28,761 of JAJJWW010004118.1, forward strand.
GGTGACCCAAATTAGGATTGGGTAACCTTTTTTGTCCTCTAGTGCAAGGCCCCCAATTAAAATGTTTGGCCCCTAATTGAGCCATGTATTTTTACCTTAATGCTATAATTTGTACTCACACAGTAGTTTACAAAAGTTCCCGTTTGTCGGGCCTTTTTGGTTATAGATAAGTCAAAAGAAGATGGTTGCACTCCATCTATCTGATTGTCTTCCTTTGAAGATGGAAACTATGTTTCCAGTTCATTATTGCTGAATCGTTTTTTCTTTCTTCTACTTAATTTTTTCCTTCCAAACATAGATTCCTTGATTTTCAACAGAATTTCCAATCTCTTTACTGCCTGGATCTTGATTATATTTTAAGATCCGGGCAGAAATTTAGTTATTATATATAAATCTAGTATTTTGTTTGAATAAAATCACATCTTTAGTGTTTTATTTGAGTTTTTATGTTCTATGAGAAGTCTGTGAATAGTTGGAAGATTTAATGGCTTATTCATGGCAATCAGATTACTCAAGATACACTTTCAAAGATGGTTCTTTTAGCCTTAATGGCATTGATTGCGACAATCGCTCTAAATATATCATCGAGGGCGATCTACTCCAACATGATGTGGTTTTACGATCCTTTGAAGATCGGTAAGCTCACGGAAATGGTCGTGATAGAGATGATTTTAAGCATATTACTCCTTTTCGACATTTCAATCTCATGGAGAACCCAAATCAAAATGGCGAATTTCAATTCAAAAGCCATTATTCGAATACAATCAAAAGAACATCTTGAAATTCAAGTTTTTGATGCTTATGATGTATTATGAGTCAACTGTTGTTCTTATGGTACAAAATCTTTGTATTTTCTCATGGATTTCACTTTTGATGTACTTGAATCTGATGTATGCAAACCTATTATATTAATGAAAATTAAGAGGGTTACCTCTTTTTTTTTGGTTCTAAACTTCCACACAAGTCATCTTCGTGGGCAAGAATACAATCATATTCCAGGAATATGAGCAGTGTAAAGGAACAACAGATTTTGATTTTGACTACCCATGGAAACTATGTTTCCCCAGAAGTTCCGGTTATATCCATTAAAGAAGAAGGTTATTATTGAGGCGTCACTCCAATAGAGGGGCTTCACTTGGATTCTTGGTGCCCAAAAAAGTGGTTATGGGATATCCTAACACAAATACAAAATGTCTAGATTACCCTTTAACTAAAATAAATACTTAAAAACCTAATTTTTTCTATTCTAATTCAACAACAACCGATTCAAGCAACTGAAGAATCAGAATTTCAAACTCCTCAACAACAACCCATGGTGTATGTTAGGTAATAATCAAACAAACCCATCTTTGTTTACTCGTTTTTGTGTTTAAAATAGGTTAGATTGAATGAAATTGAAGTAAAATTAGGGTTCGATGACGTTTCGCAGTGTTACTTCTAGGTTCGGTACTGCTTTTCTAGCCGTAATTTTAGTTTATGAAGAACCTACGGCCATGTTTGGATTAATTCCAACCGTAAATTTTATAATTTACGTCCAGGTTTTTGTAAAATGGATCAGGTTTTTGTAATTTACGTCTAGGTTTTTGTAAAATGGGTTTACGTCCAAGTTTTTACTTTACAAAAACGAATTTACGTCCAGGCTCCTTTTAGTAAAATGGGCTTACGTCTAGGTTCCATTAAAGTAAATGGGTTTACGTCCATGTTCCTTTTAATTTTACGTTCAGGTTCCTTTTAATTCCAACCGTAAACATTGAATTTACGTCCAGGTTTGGATTGATTCCAACCGTAGAAACAGGATTTACGTCCAGGTTTGGGTTGGAATCCAACCGTAAAAATTAATTATTATCTAATTAAATTAAAATTAAAATTAAGGGTTGTTCGGTCATTACAAAATTATTTGAGATAAGGGGTTTTCGATATTACTTCTGGGTGACCCGTTTTTGTCCTATTAGGTGACGCCCCTCTAATAGAACATTACGCCGCAATAATAGCATTTTTAAAGAAAGCACGGACATCCAAAATTTCGAGCATATGAATGAAATTATGAGGTCTTCTATCAAATACTTTTTTTTAGAAATCGCCAGAATAATACAATATCCCTAACTAAAGTACTTCTGCGATACGAGAGGCTATTCCTCCTGGAACGATGGAAATCTTCTGTACTCCATCTCCATGCGGAATTTACAGATTGTATTTTTCCAGTCAGTCCAGGATCCATATTCGAGGACCCCAGGAGAAAATCAAAAGATCTTAGGGTGCCACTTCGAACGCCTTAGGCGCCTGCCGCCTGCCGCCTGCCCAAGCCCTTTCGATTGTGAAAATAGAATATTGGTACTCCTTCCCGCCTGATGTACCTTTTTTCTATCCCATTTCTGATCCGATTCACCAAAACCCAAAATTCCAGCGAACCAATCTCAATTTAAAAAGCCAAATTTTTTCTATGAACCCATGGAAATCACAGAAGAAGAAAGGAGGAGAGCAGAAACGAACCAATGTCAGCATCCATTAGAGAAGATGCATTTTGGCTTTACAAATGTCAAAAACCAAATGCATTACCAAAACCATAGGCCATAGTGGAGATGAAATGGTGTTGAAATGTTTAAAGAAGTAAAGGAATTGAATTGCAAGAGATTCCATGTACAACCCTTAATGTTATGCAGAAATTTCTTGATTATTGTGTTCCAGAGCGATGGATACCTTGTATGCCAGAACATTAGAACATTTGTCTGATGATGAAGTTGATGGGTTGGTTGCGAAACTGCCTAGAGTCTTATACGATGCTCTTGTACCATTTCAAGTTGATGGCGTGAGGCTTGGTTTGCAAAGAGGTGGACGCTGTCTCATAGCAGATGAAATGGTACTGGAGAAAACTGGGTTTTCTAGTTACCGATCGTCTTACAAGTCAAAATGTACTATTTTTGATTTTATAGATGATAATGTACAGATTTTGTTGGTTTCAGGCAATTACAATTGTATGCTGTTTTATAAATGAAGGGCCTATATTCTTGTTGTGTGTCCAGCTATTTTAGGATTCTTTTTACAAGTCAAATGTACTATTTTAGAAGACCAAGTATACATCAAACAAGTGTGCCAAAGACGACAGAAATAGTTTAAGGCAATTACGTTCTCCCACTTTTGAGGTAGATTTTGGACTTCTTTTTTTTTCTTTTTCATTTTCAAGGTCGGGAATTTTGTCTATTTGCAAAGGGAAACTTTCAAAAACACCTGAACATTTTGACAATTTGTTCTGTAAGATGGCATGCTTTCAAGAATATCGTGTAAGACTAAGAATAAGCCGAGGATCACTAGGGGGAGGTTAGGAAGTGAACCATTTGTATTTGCTCTTTTTATATCCAAAGATTCCAAAGTCAGATCAAGGGTCAATCTTTCGATTATGTCTACATAAATTTCATTTTATGCATCTTCTACACTTCATACTACATCTAGAGTAACCCCTCCACATTCCAGGAACTTTTTAAAATGGAACATGGTGTTTGTGTTGCTTGCAAGTCGGACTGCCATGAACTTATAAAATACAAAAGCTCATCAAGATCTGTTGCATGGCGAAGAGAACATGTAGAGAAAGTAGCTCCAAATTTGGCAAGAAGTAAGAAATTGCAAGTATTTTCCTCAGAAGGTCTGCAATAATATAACTGCACATTTTTCCAATTTTTTGTTAACAACTTACAGTTATGAGTTGCAAGATTTATCATTTGGTGTTTTGCAGACTTGATAAACTTATCAATTACCCGAGAGCAGGCAATGCATGGCATGCAGACCACATAATACCTGTTTTTCCAAGGTGGAGTTATGAAACTAATATGAATGAAATTATCATTAGTTAAGTTTACTTGAAACTAGCCACACAAATTTGTACTGGGTTGAATTAGGAGTTTATTGTGATACCTGAACAAATAAACTGGGAATGACAGAATTTCTTATGTCTGATTCTTTTTAAACATGAGCATGAGGACTTTGTGTGTCTTGTCATATGGACGTTACCAGAGCTCAATCCAAATATCGTCGCTTAAGAAACAAGAGGGCTAAAGATCGATATCTTATAATCCCTCAAAGTTGGTAACAGAATGGAGCATGCTAATCATAGTTCTAAGGTAGAAGTTAGAAAGAATTAGTTTGTTAAGAATTCGGGTAGAAGAGAATCATTTCCTTGCTCTGTGTGTTTGTGTTCAGGAACAAGATGACCTAGTAACGATAGACAATGACTAACGTACGTACCAAGTGATTCTTATCCTGCGACAGATGCAGGAAGCAATGAAGAAAAAACAACAATTATTCCGGATGATTTGCAAATTACTGCAAGTTCAGACATGCACTGAGAAACATATCTTAAATATAATCCAAACCCCAAATCTGATAATTATATTTACAATCAAAATCCAGTTTTCTAATAATAATAGTAATAATAATAACATTCGGGAAGGACATTTCCCCCAACTTCTGATAAATAAAACTAACTTCTGATAAACAAGAAGAAATAAATAGAACTAAAGAAACTAAATGCCACAAAGATATAAATTTGTAGCTCCCATGGCTGCACTGCTAACCTTGACCTTTTCCTTGCTCTCCTCTGATTCACTTTCTTATCAATGAAACACTTCTTTCTCCACGGGCTCTGCAATTTCATCATAGTAGGACAAAGTACACTCATCCTCGAGATCGTAGGATCGCCATCCGCCAGAATCAACGAATCGCTTTGGGTGCTTCAAGATATCTTTCAATATGGAATCCCAGTCTAGTTTTTTACTGTTACAATAATACTTTACCAACCCAAGGTTCAGAACATGTTTCATCTGAGTGAGCGATTCAAAGGGAATTGAGTTGATCTGAAGCACATCACGTTTAAAGTCTTTGAATACCACTGTCATATCAATTTCCCCAGATTCAAGCTTTGCCAGATTGACAATCTCAATATCCTTTAGTGGGATCACAATGAAAGGTATTGCTACAAGCAGAAGTAGGGCTTGAAATGTCAGGGAAAAGACAGCTGATGCCCCCACCGGGAATGTGGTCAACTCTTTATCATAAGAGGGAAGAACTCCATATAACTCGCACTCATTCAGATGCTCAACCCGAGGAAACCAACGCTGGGAATCCCACCGAACCATACCAATTCTGCGGACAAAGTCAGCTAAATCTTTGCCACGGTCCCCGCTCGCATATGTATCAGAGCTCTCCCGTCTCACACTTGTGGGCACCAAATGGAACTGAATATCCATTGTCTCTTCTATCCCCACCATGATGGGGTGATGAAAGTGGAATTGCAAGAGGGGCCGCATCATGTCGCCTCCATGTCGCAAGAACCACAGTCTTACACTAGTATCCTTGAAACACAACTGGAAACCGGAGGGTGTGAAGAACATGAACCCACACTCACGGGCCTCAAGGCAACCAAAAAAGGTTTCTCCCATCTTCGTATGGATGAGGATGACATCAGGTAACTGTAAAACCCAGTGGTTAGGATTGCGAGATTCCTGCATGCGAACCAGGTCTCTAGTCATCTTTCTGCCAGCTAAAGCTTTACACAGTCCACCAGAACCATATGCAGTCTCAGCCTGATTCTCACCCAACAATCTCTGGGCAGTTTCTCTATTTAACTTGTGAAAAAATTTTACCTGACAACGCCTACGCCATTCCTCTTTCTCCTCCTCCATATTAGTCATATCAGAGTTTTCCGGAGTACTACGTACAGCTACAGCTATGGGAAACAAAAATGTTGCCTTCGGGTAAGTCTTTCGCAAGTAAACCTGGTATTCAATTGTTTCCTGATGAAGCCTCTGTTCTTTCTCCCTCTTCTCCTCCATATTTGTCGCATCAGAATGTTTCGGAAACCAAGGTAGAGGAATTGGAGCAAATATTGTCGGCTCCTCGAAAGTCTCTCGCAAGTGAAGCGGTTCAGGCAGAGAGGAGGACATGGTTCTAACAGGTGGAGCAGCAAGAAATGCAAAACAAAATCTCTGCCTGGAACTGGATAGAACAAAGAAAAACATGTATATAGATTATGGGAGGGAAATCAAGCAATAATAGCATTCATCTAAGTGAAATAATGAAGAACAATTGGAAACCCTAGAAGTAAGAAAGAGAAGAAAAATTATAAGAAAAATAAAAACAGAAAAGGGACTACACCTCAGGATGTTAACAAAAATCTCTAGACAGAAGCATATCATAGTACATACCTAATCCTCAAGATGATCAGAACAAAAATCTGATTTTAAGCGTCTCGCTTCGCTCTCATTTATACTCTGAAAAATACCACGAAATCTTTGGTTAACTTTTTTATTCTCTGAGGGGTATTTATGGTGTCTAGCAAGGTTTACACGGATGATCTCCACATGTCATACATCACAAGCGTAGAAGTATTGTGTCCAATTCCGGACGGGTATATTCGATTTGTACCCGGATGTACCCAGCGGGTATCCGTTTATTTTACCCTTTTGCTAATCATTTTGGCAAAATTTAAAGTATTTATTTAGTTTTGTCTTTGAATTTTCTCTATTTTTCTCTTAAATTTGATTTTTATTTAAAATATTTATAAAGAAATGACAATAAATTTTTATAAAAATAATTTTGATAGAAACCAAAAAAAAAAGAACGCGCAATTGGGGGATATGGAAACTAATCGGGTGATATAGCTACATGACAAAATATGGATCTAAATATCAAAGCTGGGTCACCCCTTATGTAATTATTTTTTTAATTCTTAATCTAGCCCTCACTAATCAGGTTTAGTGGTTAATAATAATTAGTAAAAATCTTAAGTATTTGGGGATAAATTAGTGTGTATTTTTATTAGAATTTGTGTGAGTAGAAGGAGGGAAAAAATATTTGAGAGGGCATTTTTTTTTGTGAAAATAGAGGATGATTGTGAAGAGGGAATTGTTGCTAAGAGGTTGAAATTTTGATTTTTTTTTCCTTTGAATCCACCATTGTTGCAGTTGAAAAGCTCGGTTTAGGATGGTATTAAACAAAAAAACATCTGCGGCATTTGCTGGAAATTTTCATAAATTGTTTGCCACTATCCCAGGGGGGGGATAGTCTCGTAACAAAATTTTCTGGTTTTGATCTTCAAACCTATTTTTGTTCTAATCACCCACTTCCGCACAACTATCTAATTTTTCGAGCATGCCGCTTTGCTCCGAAGCATAGTATGTTGCTTAAATTTTGTGCTTAGGCACATGATGAAAAGTATCCGAGAAAAATTGATTTTTTTTTCACTTGACTACCGCATGGATAGATTTATATCGAGCATCTTTGGAACTCGCATCGCGTGGTCTTCATCCTAAATAACCATGCTGGAACTCGGTGCACTGCGTGGTCTTCATCCTAAATAACTATGCCGGTACTGAGGAACCCAGTATCGACATGGTCTTCATCATAAATAATTATGCCGGCACTCGCATCGGCATGGTCTTTCATCACTACCGGCGTGGTCTTCATCCCTACCGAATGTAAAAAAAAAAAATCAAAGTGAGGAGCCGACGAGAAGGAAAATGGAATTTGAAAGGAAGTGAGAAATGTTTCGAATTTAAAAGGAGTAGGGGTCACCCCTTATCTAAGTATTTTTTAAATCCTAATCTACCCCTCACTAATCAGGTTTAGTGATTAATAATAATTAGTAAAATCATAAGATTTTTTTTATAAATGATTAGTGTGTGTTTTATTTGAACTTTGGTTAGTGAGGTGAGAGTAGAAGGAGGGAAAAATATTTTGAGAGAGAATTTTTTTTGGGAAAAATGGAGGATGATTGTGAAGAGAGAATTTCGCGGGTCGAATCTTTAGCTCAACTACAACAAGGAGCATATCTTGAATCTTCAGCTAACGACAACAACTCTCAATTGCAAATCTTTATTGAGCCAACACCCTTGAATGGTGATTTTGACGAGTATGGAGAGTTTCTCAAGAACCAACACAAGAAAGTAAACTTGCACAACATAGTAGCATCCCCAACACACGAGTAAAGTTTGCTAAGATGTTGAAAAATCGAATTTTTTATTTAAACCCGCCATTTTTTCAACTGAATTTTCTGGTTTTGATCTTCAAAACCTATTTTTTTTGTTCTAATCAGTCCACTTCCGGCACAACTATCTAATTTTCGAGCATGCCAGCACTGCTTCCGGCATAGTATGTTGCTTAAATTTTTGTGCCGGCACATGATGAAAAGTATCTAGAAAATTGATTTTTTTTCACTTGACTACCGACATGGATAGATTTATATCGAGCATGGAACCCGCACGGGCGTGGTCTTCATCCTAAATAACCATGCCGGAACTCCGCACTGCGTGGTCTTCATCCTAAATAACTATGCTAAGATCGAGGAACCCAAGATCGACATGGTCTTCATCATAAATAATTATCCAACACTCGGTCTAAGCATGGTCTTTCATCACTACCGCGTGGTCTTCATCCCTACCGAATGTAAAAAAAAAAAAAAATCAAAGTGAGGAGCCGACAGAGAAGGAAATGGAATTTGAAAGGAAGTGAGAAATGTTTGAATTTAAAAGGGAGTAGGGGTCACCCCTTATCTAAGTATTTTTTAAATCCTAATCTACCCTCACTAATCGGGTTTTAGTGATTAATAATAATTAGTAAAATCATAAGATTTTTTTATAAATGATTAGTGTGTGTTTTATTTGAACTTTGGTTAGTGAGGTGAGAGTAGAAGGAGGGAAAAATATTTTGAGAGAGAATTTTTTTTGGGAAAAATGGAGGATGATTGTGAAGAGAGAATTGCTGCTGCTGAATCTTTAGCTCAACTACAACAAGGAGCATATCTTGAATCTTCAGCTAACGACAACAACTCTCAATTGCAAATCTTTATTGAGCCAACACCCTTGAATGGTGATTTTGACGAGTATGGAGAGTTTCTTGAAGAACCAACACAAGAAAGTAAACTTGCACAACATAGTAGCATCCCCAACACACAGGTAAAGCTGCTAAGATGTTGAAAAATCGAATTTTTTATTTAAACCCGCCATTTTTTTCAACTGAATTTTCTGGTTTTGATCTTCAAAACCTATTTTTTTTGTTCTAATCAGTCCACTTCCGGCACAACTATCTAATTTTCGAGCATGCCTAAGACCGGCTTGAAGCATAGTATGTTGCTTAAATTTCTCGTGTTTAGGCACATGATGAAAAGTATCCGAAAATTGATTTTTTTTTCACTTGACTACCGGCATGGATAGATTTATATCGAGCATGCTTTGGAACTACTGGCGTGGTCTTCATCCTAAATAACCATGCCGAACCCGCACTGCGTGGTCTTCATCTAAATAACTAGTCTTGAGGAACCCAAAGATCGACATGGTCTTCATCATAAATAATTATGCCGGCACTCGCATCCGGCATGGTCTTTCATCACTCCGGCGTGGTCTTCATCCCTACCGAATGTAAAAAAAAAATCAAAGTGAGGAGCCGACAGAGAAGGAAAATGGAATTTGAAAGGAAGTGAGAAATGTTTCGAATTTAAAAGGGAGTAGGGGTCACCCCTTATCTAAGTATTTTTTTAAATCCTAATCTACCCCTCACTAATCAAGGTTTAGTGATTAATAATAATTAGTAAAATCATAAGATTTTTTTATAAATGATTAGTGTGTGTTTTATTTGAACTTTGGTTAGTGAGGTGAGAGTAGAAGGAGGGAAAAATATTTTGAGAGAGAATTTTTTTGGGAAAAATGGAGGATGATTGAGAAGAGAGAATTGTTGCTCTTGAATCTTTAGCTCAACTACAACAAGGAGCATATCTTGAATCTTGACTAACGACAACAACTCTCAATTGCAAATCTTTATTGAGCCAACACCCTTGAATGGTGATTTTGTGAGTATGGAGAGTTTCTTGAAGAACCAACACAAGAAAGTAAACTTGCACAACATAGTAGCATCCCCAACACATAGTAAAGTCGCTAAGATGTTGAAAATCGAATTTTTATTTAAACCCGCCATTTTTTCAACTGAATTTTCTGGTTTTGATCTTCAAAACCTATTTTTTTTGTTCTAATCAGTCCACTTCCGGCACAACTATCTAATTTTCGAGCATGCTGGCACTGTTTCTGGCATAGTATGTTGCTTAAATTTCTGTGCCGGCACATGATGAAAAGTATCCAGAAAATTAATTTTTTTTTTCACTTGACTACCGGCATGGATAGATTTATATCGAGCATGCTGGAACTCAGTACCGGCGTGGTCTTCATCCTAAATAACCATGCCGGAACTCAGTACCTGCGTGGTCTTCATCCTAAATAACTATGCCGGTACTGAGGAACCCAGTATCGACATGGTCTTCATCATAAATAATTATGCCGGCACTCAGTACCGGCATGGTCTTTCATCACTACCGGCGTGGTCTTCATCCCTACCGAATGTAAAAAAAAAAAAATCAAAGTGAGGAGCCGACAGAGAAGGAAAATGGAATTTGAAAGGAAGTGAGAAATGTTTCGAATTTAAAAGGGAGTAGGGGTCACCCCTTATCTAAGTATTTTTTTAAATCCTAATCTACCCCTCACTAATCAGGTTTAGTGATTAATAATAATTAGTAAAATCATAAGATTTTTTTATAAATGATTAGTGTGTGTTTTATTTGAACTTTGGTTAGTGAGGTGAGAGTAGAGAAGGAGGAAAAATATTTTGAGAGAGAATTTTTGGGAAAAATGGAGGATGATTGTGAAGAGAGAATTGTCAGCTGCTTGAATCTTTAGCTCAACTACAACAAGGAGCATATCTTGAATCTTGATTAATGACAACAACTCTCAATTGCAAATCTTTATTGAGCCAACACACTTGAATGGTGATTTTGACGAGTATGGAGAGTTTCTTGAAGAACCAACACAAGAAAGTAAACTTGCACAACATAGTAGCATCCCCAACACACAGGTAAAGCTGCTAAGATGTTGAAAAATCGAATTTTTTATTTAAACCCGCCATTTTTTCAACTGAAAAACCTTGGTGCCGACATGGTAGTTGTATGAATACCATGCCGGTAGTCGGTACCCGGCATTGTATTCATACTACGACCATGGAAGTAAACCGATATCCCCATTTTGAATAATAAACCGGCATAGAATTCTACCAAAAACTATGCCGGACAGAAAGTTAACCTTTTTACCTAACAAGGAATATGCTACGGAATATTCAATCGGCATGGTTTCATTGATCGGTTTCCATCATTGCATTGCATGAAAAACATACAGAAACTTGATTCCATCCCAAACCCAAAACCGCATTGAAACTTAATAATAATCGGCTTAGGAACCGGGTACCCGCGTGGTACCATAAGTATCCCGATAATGCCGGCAACAAAACCGGCGTTGTTCGATTTACAACTTTACAATGCGGCACCTACAAAAACATGCGAGGAATAAATGTTTTCCAAAGCTAAATTAGGCATTCAATATCAATTTTTTTCAATGCCGGAATGGTGTATCGGCTTGGAACAATAGGTTACGATAATGCCGGCATCCTTGCTTCTGGGCGTTGTTTTCTTATGAAACATATATGCGGAATAGGTTTCAAATTTGGTCTTCCGTTTTGGTTAACTTAGACTATGCCGGAACAATAATTCGAGCATGCTTAGGTATGGGTTTCCAGCATAGTGTTTTAATGTTGTTTGGAACTAATTTTCATTCGATCCTTAGGTGGTGACATATATTGATCCAACAAATGCAAAGCCGCTTTATCGGGATACGTCGGAATACTATAAGATCCCTCCGGTACGTGACCAAATAATACTTTTCACCTAGTATCTTGAACATTACTAATGGATTGCTAGTAATGAACCTTCTAATGAATGCGAAATTGTTCTTATGTAGGGAATAACAGATCGAAAGGAAGCCATCGCTTGGGCTAAAGAGACGGCTCTTAAGAACATGTGTGTGTTGGTGAGGAATACCGAAGGTTCGAAGAGGCGTTTTGAGATGGCTTGCAAGAGAAGTGGGAAATACAAGGAGAAGAATAGCCACAAGAGAAAGGATTATGTATATCCAAAGAAGACTAATAGGGTATACAAAACTCGTACGAGGAAGAATGATTGCCCGTTTAAGCTTGTATTCCGTTTAAATAACATGAACAATTGGGATTGTGAGGTTTTGTGTGGCTGTCATAACCACCGGGATCACGGGTATGGGTTTTTCACGGGGTTTGCGACGACCCATTGGCTTTGATATAGAAGATGAAACAAAAAGGGAGATTGAATAAAAATGGAGAATAAATGATTTCCTTTCTATAACCGCCACTTAAATAGAATGAAGGAGTTTGTAACCGACGCATAAACTGGTATTAAGGATTTTGTAACCGTCAACTAAGTGGGATAAAATAGTTTGTAACCGTTAAATTAGTGGAATGAATGAGTTTTGTAACTGCCACATAACTTGTGTTTGTAACCGTCAGAATGCCGGCATTGAAAAATGGAACAATTCAATGCCGGTATTCTGACAATAAGTATTTGGTGAGCATAATTCAACGGAGGCACAGGTAATGGTATAGTATTTGGTACTCAGTGAATTTGGTTACAATATGGTTCACGTTGGCTTCAAACATGAATGGTTCTCCATTTTCTTGTAAGTAACGCGTTTTCACGGCTTCATTCTACAAAAACAACACACAAACTTTGTTTGTTACATAAAATTTGAGAAAGAGTAGGTGTGTCCAACTAATCATAAAGATACTTACGAGTTGTTGAGGGACAATCTATTGCGTGGCTAAGCGTGCTCGATCCGGTGTTTCATTTTAGATACTCAACCACAAAGCATCTAGGATGATGTCGTGTCGTCGTTTCGATTTGTTGAAAGCGGTATTCTTCCTTTCGGGTTACCGTAATCGTGAGAATAAATTTGTTAAAAATCTTCAACCACATGGAATCCAGCGTGCTGCTATCTATAGTTGATGGACGAGTTTCAGCGTACCATGCTTGGGTGATTGCTAAATCTTCCTCCGAGTCAAACGATGCCATTGGTTGTATGGTGTTTTAGGTACTATACTAAAGATTTATTGATAATTATTCTGGGGTTTAGGGTTTCAAAATTAAGAGGCTTAAGTTGATATATAAGAACACGAGTTTTTTGCTATTTGGGTCCAAGAATTAGCTCTCTTTATATAGAGAAAAACGTCAAAGACTAGTTTTTTTGGAAATCGATACAATCGGCATTGTCGTAACTGTGATATAGGATGCCGACATATATGTCCGGCACTGTTGGTGATAAGCTTACAATGCCGGTACTAGGAATTTTTTTAACAGAGATTGAGACAAAGATGCAACCAATACCGGCATGGTTTCAAAACACTTTGAAACGCTGGTAAGGATAACCGGCATTCAATCTATAATAACGACTATTCCGGTACTTGATAATAAATTCAAAAACAAAACGGCTAGTTTTTTGAAAAATAAGACCGTTGGAGATTCATCTCTATATAATACCCCCATTCATTTGGAAAATTCTACACAAACCATCAACCAAATTACAAAAATCATTCTCTCAAGAAAGCAAGCACGGTTAAAGCTTCACAAAAGATGGGGGATTCATCATCTTCCTCTATTTGCAAAGTAAGTAGATTTACTAACAATATGATCTTCACTACTATGACCCACGACTAATATAATCTTCTCTTACAGAGTCATCATTGCAAGTGTCAAATTTGCAAGTCACCTTCTCATCTATCCATGGACTGTCCTTTTATTTATTCAAAGTGTAGAAGCTGTGATGGGACACGCCGGTTTTGGATTGCAAAAACTAATGATGCTGAAAATGGAAGAATATTTCTAAGGTGTTTGAATCACCCAAAGTTCGATGAGTTTCAATGGTTTGACAAAGTTGTTCAACTAGCAGAGTCAAGAGAAAACCACAAGGGCCAATGCAAGCCAATCGATGGGTGTGATGGGTGTTATATGAAGGGAAAGGAATATGTTGAAAAAGAAGAAAAACCAATGAAGCTGATCCTTGACGCCCCCCTCCCGGACGATGTCTTCGAAGAGGTTCGAGAAAGGCTCAAAGGTTCCACAATTGTTGAAAAGGGATGGAAATAGATTATCTTTAACCAAATGTAATCCATGCCATGTTTTTTAGCATGTTTTAATTAAAAGTTTCAAATCCAATGTAATAGATTACTTAGGAATAAAATAAAGATCATTCGAAATGGATTTTTATTCAAAACTAGCAGAGTACCGGCATGGAAGTATTCAATTTTCCAGTGCCGGTTTTCTGACAACTACGAAAATTTGTAAATACCATAAAACCGGCATAGATGTTAGAAAATAATATTGTGCCGGTACCTTCGAATATCTATACAGGAACATGGAATTTTTAATCTTCTTGTCCCGGTATGGTTTTATAAATAATTTCATTGCCGGTTATTAGAACCGGCATTGATGTATAAATATTAAACAATGCCGGTACCTAAATCCGGCACTGTTAACCTAATTTATCTATGCCGGTTAAAGTCACAAATAAATCTTGCAAGGATAAACATGTCCAACATAAACGAATCACTAGAAATCAAAACATGTTCAACATAAACCAAACAACTGGATTCTGCTATCAAATGTTCTTAATCCAGGTATCCTAAACCAAAAGCAAACCAAACAACTAAAGAGTTAACCACGAGGTACAAACGAAAACAAGTTCGGAATTGTTCAAGACGTGACAACCACCATCCAAAAAAAGAAACACAACGTCAAAGAGTTAATCTTTGGGTCTTTTGCTTCTTTTTGGGACGGTTTGTACTTAGTTTCCCCGAACAAAGCTTTTGCACTAGGGTCGGTTTCTTCAATTCTATCAAGCTTTTCCTCGAATTCCTTCATTTCTTCAAGGGACAGCACCTCTCCTTCCTGGTACTTGCAACCCAACATCTTCTTTAACTTGCCAAGCCGACGCCGCTAGTTTAATATATCAAACACATAATTAGTATACATATAAGATTATGTGTATATTAAACGAAGAAGCAATTAACAATACCTACCAAAGCAATCCAACGGTCTTATTAAGTTGGGTCATCGTAGGTGGTGCCTGTGCGGGAGTTGGAACGTGAGGGTTTTCTGGGGAGGAACTTGGACGTCATTCGGGCGGACGACATAAGGATGTGACCATTGTAGGTAATCTTCCATGTATTCGGCATCAACTTCATCACCGTTTTCAGCAATCTCCAACTTTTCCCATTGACTAATATCTACCAAACGACGTAGTTCCCTATCCCTCCAATCTGTTGGGTCCGGTTTTGGAACATACTCTACATGCAACCGATTTGGAGTTGAATAGCACCGAGAAAGGTCGAGATCATAACATTGAAAAGAGTAGTCTGGAAAAGTGCTAATTGCTTATATCCAAATTGACGCATCACACGAGTAGGATTAGCCATAACGTATCCTTTTGGGGTGGAACAACGCCCATGGTAAAATGCAACGTTACCAAACCTCAAAATCTGTCGGTTTTCCTCGGCCTCCTTGTAAGGGCTTCTAACATAACATCTTTGGTACTCATTGCGTCTAAAGCCAATCTCATATCAATCGATCGACCTATGTTCTAGGGCTTTGGAGTATTGTTGAACTCGTATCTCTTAGCTATAGGCGTATCGGGTTGGAAGGTCTATGATCTTCAATGACGGGTAGACCTTGAACAAGGTTGGGAAGTGTTCATAAGCCCACACCTATTCCAATGTGAAGCAATAAGTTTTGTTTCTAAGTTCACGATAAGAGTACATATGAACAACATACATAATAACATAAGCTTAAGAAGAAATTTACCTGAAGTAGAGCGAAATTCCCGACAAATTGGTTGGTTTTAGCCTTAGAGGCCCTTCTCATCTCCATCATCAAATTTTCCATTACCGCGGTGCCCCAAGAATATCCATAGACATCTTCCAACGGATCCAAGTACTGAAGGTAGTTCGCACTAACCCTGTTTCCATTGGTGTTAGGGAATACCCTAGTGCCCAAGATGTATAATGTAAAGCGTGGCAAGATAACGAATTTTTTAGGGTCCCATCCATCCTCCAAACTTCTTTTCTTTGTGTTTTCAAAATTCTTCTTAAGCGTTGTCAACTTGATTGTATTTGTCTTACCAGATGTGGATTCATAAAAGCTCTCCCGAGAAGTTTTGTAGTCCCAACCAAACGGCTTGTTAGTGGACCGTGCAACGTCGACCATTCTAGGTCCGAAACTCAACTCCTTCGCAATTGATTTGCCGATAACATTCAAGCCTAGAATGTTTGGAGCATCTTCGGGGATGAAGGTCATCTCCCCAAAAGGAAAGTGCATGGTATCGGTTTCACCATGATACCTTCGACGCAAGCAATTGACAGTGAATGCAGAATCAGGCTTTACATAATTTTCAACCAAAGCATATAGACCAGAATCCTTTACTATTGTTTGGACCTCTTCACATTCCTCGAACAAATCCCAACCATCCGCGGCTTGGTTTCGGCAAACACGCACATCCTTCTTATGATCCTACAATTAGGAGAGACAATACAATTAAGAGATTTTACATAAATACACAACAATACATATGTACAAGATAGAAAATGCTTACATAGGTTTGATAGATAGTACGAGCCCACGAGTGGTTGTATCCAAATAGTGTTTTTGGTTCCGGAGCTTCGCCCCAAATTCTACCACGTTCAAGGTCAGGTATCATGTCATCAATGTGAGGAAGGTGAGAACCCTTAACTTTCACTTTGACATTGCCCTTCTTGTCATTGCCTTGTGTTGGTTGTTGACTTGGCCCACCAACTTCGCTTTGGCTTGCTAATTCACTTGGAGGAACCTCATTACCTTCATGCTCAATTTCCTCTTCATCTTGCTCAACTTCATCATCGTGCTGGGAGTTGCAAGTCGCGTCGGTCACCACCACTCTCCCAAACTATACCTCTTGTACCAGCCCCCAAACGAATCTTACGACCTTCATCTTTCCCTCGAGGAGGCGGGGCCAGGAGTATCAAGACCGTTCTTCCTTCTTCTCTTAGTGACACCATCTTTATTTTTCTTTTGTTGGCTTCCTTTGCTTTTGACTATATCGTAAGCACACGGAAAGCAATGAATATAAGACAACTAACCTTGAGTTTTAGTACCGGCATTGACTACCTTAAACTAAACCACGCCCGGTTTAATGTTTAGGAAGTACATATTGATTATCGATAGCAAGTCTGCGGTAGCAACTACCGGCATACAAATGCAACCTAAAATCTATGCCGGTATTAATGACATTTTTCCTGTATGTTTTAAGTCTACTACTGGCATGCTCGAATTATTAGAAAAGTATGCGGGTACTACTACCGGCATGGAATGAAATCAAAACTCAATGCCGGTACTGGTGACAAATTCATAAACTCTCCTGTATGTTTTAAGTCCACTACCGGCATACACGATTTATTATCAAACACTGCCGGTAGCCAAAACCGGCACTGTATTCATCCTAGATTGAATGCCGGTAAAGAAAATTCAGTTTCTAGATATTCTGGGGTTGTAAACCGGCACTTTATTCATCATAGATTGAATGTCGGAACACATACCCGGCACTGTATTCATACGAATTTCAATGCCGGTACTCTCTGAAACTCAACTGTTTGAGTTAGGTTTCGCGATTCTAACCTAAACCCATTGCTATAGATCGATTTAAACACCTACAAAGTAGTTTTAAATGACTTACCTTCTCCATGAAGCCATATATTTGAGTAGTTGATGATGGGATAACGTTGCTTCTTCGTGTTCTTGCTCTTGAGCAATCTTACCAAGTCTTTCCGTCTGTTTTTGTTTAGCAATCGATGATGTTGAGTTCGATTGGGAATTTGGTTTCTTTCGTGGAGGCATTGTTTATGATTCGGGTTGGTTAATCGACGAAGAAATTTTTGAATCGACGATTAATCGACGAAGAACGATGAAGAACGATGAATTTTTTTTAGTAACCTAAACCTAACGTTTGATGACTGATTTTTGTAAATGGGGATATATGAATTTGGTTTTGATTTTAATGTTTTAGTAGAAAGGTATTATGGTCTTTTCATAATATTTTTTAATTAACCAAAGGGTATTTTAGTATTTTCATACCAAAAAATCACCCCTTAACACACACCATGGGTTGGGAGAAGTAATCAATATCCCCCAATTCCTTTTTGTATCCCCCAATTTCGCGTTCTTTTTATGTTTGATTTAGCTTTTATTGTTGTAAAGGGTGTTTTAGTATTTTCGCCCCAAAAAACACCCCTTAGCAGACACCTTTGGTTGGGGGAAGTAATTCATATCCCCCAATTAGTTTTGATATCCCCCAATTGTGGGTTCAAAAAAAAATAATTAGATTTTTAAGATTTTTTTTTGATAGTTTTTCAATATTCAATAGGTCCTAGGATCTTATAGGTATCTAGGATTTTTATCGAGCCTAGTTTCGGGTCCACTAAATTAGAATATGGATATGGACCCATTTTATTTTATCGGCTATATGTGAGTGTCTAGAAATACAGGTTCAGCTGAATGACATGTCTCTAAAAACTGGATTTCCTTATGGACAATACTATTTGGAGGATCGGGTAGCAGAGTTTAAAGAAACTCAAGTAATACCTGAGAGGCACAAAGCTCGATTTCTAAGTTAGGGATTTCAATTAAGGATAATTGTGATTACTAGAATATCATTTCCAACAAACTCAGGGTGAATAATATCCTCAAATGGACCAAAAGTTATGGGATGGATTCTAGGGTCCATAAGGTCAGCATAATGCCTAGCTTCTTTTGGGGACTAGTCATCTAGACGAATAATATCATCATATAATGGATTATCAAAGAAAATTTATAGAAAAGGCTCATCAACTAAGGTGTTCGTCATGGTTACTTCCTCCGAATCACTGGAAGGTTCATAAAATAATGGATTGTCAAACACAGTGCAGGCTAAGGATTATGAAGTAAAGTGCTAATCATGTTCACCTCTTTTAAATCACCCATCTTGGAAGACTATCTAATAACATTAAACACATTTATCTCAGTAGCCATATTACCAAAAGATATATTCATAAGTTCGATTTTACAGTTCATGACAACATTAGATGTGGCTAAAAATGGCGGCATAAAATCACCGGTATTTGAGCACCTTGGTCTTGAACAAGATAGGTATCAAGAACAACAAAATCGACTAGATAAATGAACCTATCTACCTCAATAAGAACATCTTCTAAGAAAAAGAATACTGAGAATGAGGAATGTTAAAAATAGGATACAAGTTATTGACTACTTTTCCATGAGAAAGTAAACTATCAGTATGTAAATATTTAATTTCATACCCATATGGATAAAATTTGAAATAACAAGAATTATCCTTAGTGAATCTTGCTACTGATAGTAAATTATGTCTCATATCAGGTACTACCAAAACTTTATGCAATTTAAAACTAGTAGCAAATGTCTTAAGTTTTGAAGTACCTACCGAAGTAATAACAAGTTTAAGTATGTTGTAATAAAGTCTCATCTCCAGTCATATGTGCAGTTGCTCCAGAATCATATATCCAATGAAAAGTAGTGGAAGTAGAAGGATCAGAATAAGGACTATCTTCATTGAAAGTAGTAAAAGCCTGTTGAGGACCATGTTGTGCTTCATTTGCAGAACTAGGAAAAGTTGGTGGATGATATCTGAAATAACATCTGCTAGCATAATGTCCCTTTTTACGAAAAATCTGACAATCCACTGTAGAAAAATCTCTTCTACCTCCATTCCCCTGACCAGAAGTACTACCTTGATATGAACCATTGCCTTGATATGAAGTAATGCCTTGATATCAGCGACGGAACCAAACAGAGACAAATGGGGTCTCTAGACCCCACTAGTTTTCCGACTCTAGTGCAAATATGTGTGGTATTTTTTGTAAAATTTTGGTTTTTGTGGGGTCAATAATGGTCAAATGACATTTATTATATCCCTATAATTATTTTGACCCCACCACCAGTATATCTTCCCTCCGTCACTGCTTGATATGAACCATTTCCTTGAGATGAAGTACTTCATTGATATGAACCATTACTCTGATATGAACCATTCCCATTAATTCTTGAATTATAACCAGAATGAGATTTAAAATTTCCATTACTTTTATTATTTTTGACTTTGCCTCATCCATTACCATTGAAACTGTTACTTGATCCATTTCTACCATAGAAAGCAACAACATGTTGAACATCATAAGTATTACTGACAGTATGTTGTTTCTCTAGAAGCCATTGCTCATGATTCCATAACCTTGGTTTAAGTTATGCAAAAGTGAAAGGAGACTCTCTATTTTGTGCGGCTATAACAAATGTATCAAACTCTCTTCCTAGCCCATTTAACACATACATGACCAAATCTGCTTCACAAACTTTTTCTCCAATTGATGCTAGAGAGTCAGCTATAGTCTTGACATTATGCAAGTAAACCAGGATAGTCAAATTGCCTATCTTTACATCATGCAACTGATTTCTAAACATAACTTTTCTTGCCATGAATTGGCTTCTAAAACTAATTTCAAGAAATTCCCAAATTTGCCTAGCATTAGTAAGCCCTAAAACATCATCAGAAACTGAATCTGTAAAAGTTTTAAAACTCCATCAATTTCGATATGCTTAACTGGTTCTTGAATATCACCATTCATATAGCCGTATAAATCAGTGGAATTCAAGATAGTTTCCATTTGATCACGCCACAATAAGAAATTATTTGGGCCTAATTTGGTTGAAACAAAATTTGAGATGTTTGTGAATGGAAAAGCAAAGTCAGATGAATTACCCATTTGAAACGGAATTCGAATTAATGCGCATATCTTTTCTTCTTGATAAATAATTGTTGAAGATGACATTATTTGGATCGTAAAAAAATTTGATTAAAGATTGTTGAAGAACCGGATCTTATTACATGAAAAATTGTTGATTATCAAGTATTGAATCGTGAAAAGAAGTATATGAAAATTTATTTGATTCTTTTATTGTGTGCTCAAAAGATTAGTGAGAACGATGTTTGTAGGGTAACGGTATAGTATTTGGTACTCAGTGAATTTGGTTACAATATGGTTCACGTTGGCTTCAAACATGAATGGTTCTCCATTTTCTTGTAAGTAACGCGTTTTCACGGCTTCATTCTACAAAAACAACACACAAACTTTGTTTGTTACATAAAATTTGAGAAAAGAGTAGATTGTGTCCAACTAATCATAAAGATACTTACGAGTTGTTGAGGGGACAATCTATTGCGGCTAGCGTGCTCGATCCGGTGTTTCATTTTTAGATACTCAACCACAAAGCATCTAGGATGACGTCATGGTCGCCGCTTTCGATTTGTTGAGCAGTCCTTCCTTCGGGTTACCGTAATCGTGAATAAATTTGTTAAAAATCTTCAACCACATGGAATCGCGTGCTGCTATCTATAGTTGATGGACGAGTTTACGTACCATGCTTGGGTGATTGCTAAATCTTCCTCCGAGTCAAAGCGATGCCATTGGTTGTATGGTGTTTTAGGTACTATACTAAAGATTTATTGATAATTATTCTGGGGGTTTAGGGTTTCCAAAATTAAGAGGCTTAAGTTGATATATAAGAACACGAGTTTTTGCTATTTGGGTCAAGAATTAGCTCTCTTTATATAGAGAAAAACGTCAAAGACTAGTTTTTTGGAAATCGATACAATCGGCATTGTCGTAATTTGTGATATAGGATGCCGACATATATGTCCTAACCTTGTTGGTGATAAGCTTACAATGCCGGTACTAGGAATTTTTTAAGAGATTGAGACAAAGATGCAAACCAATACTAGGCATGGTTTCAAAACACTTTGAAAATATTTGGTAAGGATAACCGACATTCAATCTATAATAACGACTATTCTATTACTTGATAAATTCAAAAACAAAACGGCTGTTTTTTTGAAAAATAAGACCGTTGGAGATTCATCTCTATATAATACCCCCATTCATTTGGAAATTTTACACAAACCATCAACCAAATTACAAAAATCATTCTCTCAAGAAAGCAAGCACGGTTTAAGCTTCACAAAAGATGGGGGATTCATCATCTTCCTCTATTTGCAAAGTAAGTAGATTTACTAACAATATGATCTTCACTACTATGACCCACGACTAATATAATCTTTCTTCTTACAGAGTCATCATTGCAAGTGTCAAATTTGCAAGTCACCTTCTCATCTATCCATGGATTTGTCCTTTTATTTATTCAAAGTGTAGAAATTTGTGATGGGACACGCGGTTTTGGATTGCAAAAACTAATGATCTTTGAAAATGGAAGAATATTTCTAAGGTGTTTGAATCACCCAAAGTTCGATGAGTTTCAATGGTTTGACAAAGTTGTTCAACTAGCAGAGTCAAGAGAAAACCACAAGGGCCAATGCAAGCCAATCGATGGGTGTGATGGGTGTTATATGAAGGGAAAAGAATATGTTGAAAAAGAAGAAAAACCAATGAAGCTGATCCTTGACGCCCCCCCTCCCGGACGATGTCTTCGAAGAGGTTCGAGAAAGGCTCAAAGGTTCCACAATTGTTGAAAAGGGATGGAAATAGATTATCTTTAACCAAATGTAATCCATGCCATGTTTTTTAGCATGTTTTAATTAAAAGTTTCAAATCCAATGTAATAGATTACTTAGGAATAAAATAAAAGATCATTCGAAATGGATTTTTATTCAAAACTAGCAGAGTACCGGCATGGAAGTATTCAATTTTACAGTGCCGGTTTTCTGACAACTACGAAAATTTGTAAATACCATAAAACCGGCATAGATGTTAGAAAATAATATTGTCTGGTACCTTTGAATATCTATACGGGAACATGGAATTTTTAATCTTCTTGTCCGGTATGGTTTTATAAATAATTTCATTGCCGGTTATTAGAACCGGCATTGATGTATAAATATTAAACAATGCCGGTACCTAAATCCGGCACTGTTAACCTAATTTATCTATGCCGGTTAAAGTCACAAATAAATCTTGCAAGGATAAACATGTCCAACATAAACGAATCACTAGAAATCAAAACATGTTCAACATAAACCAAACAACTGGATTCTGCTATCAAATGTTCTTAATCCAGGTATCCTAAACCAAAAGAAAACCAAACAACTAAAGAGTTAACCACGAGGTACAAACGAAAACAAGTTCGGAATTGTTCAAGACGTGACAACCACCATCCAAAAAAAAGAAACACAACTAAAGAGTTAATCACTTGGGTCTTTTGCTTCTTTTGGGATGGTTTGTATAGTTTCCCGAACAAAGCTTTTGCACTAGGGTCGGTTTCTTCAATTCTATCAAGCTTTTCCTCGAATTCCTTCATTTCTTCAAGGGACATGACACCTCTCCTTCCCGGTACTTGCAACCCAACATCTTCTTTAACTTGCCAAGCCGACGCCGCTAGTTTAATATATCAAACACATAATTAGTATACATATAAGATTATGTGTATATTAAACGAAGAAGCAATTAACAATACTTACCAGCAATCCAACGGTCTTATTAAGTTGGGTCATCGTAGGTGGTGCCTGTGCGGGAGTTAGAACGTGAGGGTTTTCTGGGGAGGAACTTGGACGTCATTCGGGCGGACGACATAAGGATGTGACCATTGTAGGTAATCTTCCATGTATTCGGCATCAACTTCATCACCGTTTTCAGCAATCTCCAAGTTTTCCCATTGACTAATATCTACCAAACGACGTAGTTCCTATCCCTCAATCTGTTGGGTCGGTTTTGGAACATACTCTACATGCAACCGATTTGGAGTTGAATAGCACCGAGAAAGGTCGAGATCATAACATTGAAAAGAGGCCGTCTGGAAAAGTGCTAATTGCTTATATCCAAATTGACGCATCACACGAGTAGGATTAGCCATAACGTATCCTTTTGGGTGGAACAACGGCCCATGGTAAAATGCAACGTTACCAAACCTCAAAATCTGTCGGTTTCCTCTGGCCTCCTTGTAAGGGTCGAACATAACATCTTTGGTACTCATTGCGTCTAAAGCCAATCTCATATCAATCAGTCGACCTATGTTCTTAGGGCTTTGGAGTATTGTTGAACTCGTATCTCTTAGCTATAGGCGTATCGGGTTCTGGAAGGTCTATGATCTTCAATGACGGGTAGACCTTGAACAAGGTTGGGAAGTGTTCATAAGCCCACACCTATTCCAATGTGAAGCAATAAGTTTTGTTTCTAAGTTCACGATAAGAGTACATATGAACAACATACATAATAACATAAGCTTAAGAAGAAATTTACCTGAAGTAGAGCGAAATTCCCGACAAATTGGTTGGTTTTAGCCTTAGAGGCCCTTCTCATCTCCATCATCAAATTTGCCATTACCGCGGTGCCCCAAGAATATCCATAGACATCTTCCAACGGATCCAAGTACTGAAGGTAGTTCGCACTAACCCTGTTGCCATTGGTGTCAGGGAATACCCTAGTGCCAATATGTACGTGCTAGTGTGAAAGTATAACGAATTTTTAGGGTCCCATCCATCCTCCAAACTTCTTTTCTTTGTGTTTTCAAAATTCTTCTTAATGATGTCAACTTGATTGTATTTGTCTTACCGAGATGTGGATTCATAAAAGCTCTCCCGAAGTTTTGTAGTCCCAACCAAACAGCTTGTTAGTCAGACCGTGCAACGTCGACCATTCTAGGTCCAGAGACTCAACTCCTTCTGCAATTTATTTGCCGATAACATTCAAGCCTAGAATGTTCTGAGCATCTTCGGGGATGAAGGTCATCTCCCCAAAAGGAAAGTGCATGGTATCGGTTTCACCATGATACCTTTCGACGAAGCAATTGTGATATGAGAATCGGGCTTCACATAATTTTCAACCAAAGCATATAGACCGAGAATCCTTTACTATTGTTTGGACCTCTTCACATTCCTCGAACAAATCCCAACCATCCGCGGCTTGGTTTGGCAAACACGCACATCCTTCTTATGATCCTACAATTAGGAGAGACAATACAATTAAGAGATTTTACATAAATACACAACAATACATATGTACAAGATAGAAAATGCTTACATAGGTTTGATAGATAGTACGAGCCCACGAGTGCTTGTATCAAATAGTGTTTTTGGTTCGGAGCTTCGCCCCAAATTCTACCACGTTCAAGGTCAGGTATCATGTCATCAATGTGAGGAAGGTGAGAACCCTTAACTTTCACTTTGACATTGCCCTTCTTGTCATTGCCTTGTGTTAGTTGTTGACTTGGCCCACCAACTTCGCTTTGGCTTGCTAATTCACTTGGAGGAACCTCATTACCTTCATGCTCAACTTCCTCTTCATCTTGCTCAACTTCATCATCGTGCTCACGGACTGCAAGTCGCGTACGGTCACCACCACTCTCCCAAACTATACCTCTTGTACCAGCCCCCAAACGAATCTTACGACCTTCATCTTTCCCTCGAGGAGCGAGAGGCGGGAGTATCAAGACCGTTCTTCCTTCTTCTCTTAGTGACACCATCTTTATTTTTTCTTTTGTTGGCTTCCTTTGCTTTTGACCTATATAAAAGCACACGGGAAAGCAATGAATATAAGACAACTAACCTTGAGTTTAGTACCGGCATTGACTACCTTAAACTAAACCACGCTTAGGTTTAATGTTAGGCGAGTACATATTGATTATCGGCAGTCCGGTAGTAGCAACTACCGGCATACAAATGCAACCTAAAATCTATCACAGGGTATTAATGACATTTTCCCGTATGTTTTAAGTCTACTCTGGCATGCTCGAATTATTAGAAAAGTATGCCGGTACTACTACCGGCATGGAATGAAATCAAAACTCAATGCCGGTACTGGTGACAAATTCATAAACTCTCCTGTATGTTTTAAGTCCACTACCGGCATACACGATTTATTATCAAACACTGCCGGTAGCCAAAACCCACCTTTGTATTCATCCTAGATTGAATGCCGGTAAAGAAAATTCCAGATTTTCTAGATATTCAGGGTTGTAAACTCAAGCACTTTATTCATCATAGATTGAATGTCGGAACACATACCGGCCTTTGTATTCATACGAATTTCAATGCAGGGTACTCTCTGAAACTGTTTGTTTGAGTTAGGTTTGCGATTCTAACCTAAACCCATTGCTATAGATCGATTTAAACACCTACAAAGTAGTTTTAAATGACTTACCTTCTCACAGAAGCCATATATTTGAGTAGTTGATCGTTAGATAACGTTGCTTCTTCGTGTTCTTGCTCTTGAGCAATCTTACCAAGTCTTTCCGTCTGTTTTTGTTTAGCAATCGATGATGTTGAGTTCGATTGGGAATTTGGTTTCTTTCGTGGAGGCATTGTTTATGATTCGGGTTGGTTAATCGGCGAAGAAATTTTTGAATCGGCGATTAATCGACGAAGAACGATGAAGAACGATGAATTTTTTTGAGAACCTAAACCTACTTGATTACGTCTTGATTTTTTGTAAATGGGGATATATGAATTTGGTTTTTGATTTTAATGTTTTAGTAGAAAGGGTATTATGGTCTTTTCATAATATTTTTTAATTAACCAAAGGGTATTTTAGTATTTTCATACCAAAAAATCACCCCTTAACACACACCATGGGTTGGGAGAAGTAATCAATATCCCCCAATTCCTTTTGTATCCCCCAATTTCGCGTTCTTTTTATGTTTGATTTAGCTTTTATTGTTGTAAAGGGTGTTTTAGTATTTTCGCCCCAAAAACACCCCTTAGCAGACACCTTTGGTTGGGGGAAGTAATTCATATCCCCCAATTAGTTTTGATATCCCCCAATTGTGGGTTCAAAAAAAAATAATTAGATTTTTAAGATTTTTTTTTGATAGTTTTTCAATATTCAATAGGTCCTAGGATCTTATAGGTATCTAGGATTTTTATCGAGCCTAGTTTCGGGTCCACTAAATTAGAATATGGATATGGACCCATTTTATTTTATCGGCTATATGTGAGTGTCTAGAAATACAGGTTCAGCTGAATGACATGTCTCTAAAAACTGGATTTCCTTATGGACAATACTATTTGGAGGATCGGGTAGCAGAGTTTAAAGAAACTCAAGTAATACCTGAGAGGCACAAAGCTCGATTTCTAAGTTAGGGATTTCAATTAAGGATAATTGACGATTACTAGAATATCATTTCCAACAAACTCAGGGTGAATAATATCCTCAAATGGACCAAAAGTTATGGGATGGATTCTAGGGTCCATAAGGTCAGCATAATGCCTAGCTTCTTTTGGGGACTAGTCATCTACAGACGAATAATATCATCATATAATGGATTATCAAAGAAAATTTATAGAAAAGGCTCATCAACTAAGGTGTTCGTCATGGTTACTTCCTCCGAATCACTGGAAGGTTCATAAAATAATGGATTGTCAAACACAGTGCAGGCTAAGGATTATGAAGTAAAGTGCTAATCATGTTCACCTCTTTTAAATCACCCATCTTGGAAGACTATCTAATAACATTAAACACATTTATCTCAGTAGCCATATTACCAAAAGATATATTCATAAGTTCGATTTTACAGTTCATGACAACATTAGATGTGGCTAAAAATGGCGGCATAAAATCACCGGTATTTGAGCACCTTGGTCTTGAACAAGATAGGTATCAAGAACAACAAAATCGACTAGATAAATGAACCTATCTACCTCAATAAGAACATCTTCTAAGAAAAAGAATACTGAGAATGAGGAATGTTAAAAATAGGATACAAGTTATTGACTACTTTTCCATGAGAAAGTAAACTATCAGTATGTAAATATTTAATTTCATACCCATATGGATAAAATTTGAAATAACAAGAATTATCCTTAGTGAATCTTGCTACTGATAGTAAATTATGTCTCATATCAGGTACTACCAAAACTTTATGCAATTTAAAACTAGTAGCAAATGTCTTAAGTTTTGAAGTACCTACCGAAGTAATAACAAGTTTAAGTATGTTGTAATAAAGTCTCATCTCCAGTCATATGTGCAGTTGCTCCAGAATCATATATCCAATGAAAAGTAGTGGAAGTAGAAGGATCAGAATAAGGACTATCTTCATTGAAAGTAGTAAAAGCCTGTTGAGGACCATGTTGTGCTTCATTTGCAGAACTAGGAAAAGTTGGTGGATGATATCTGAAATAACATCTGCTAGCATAATGTCCCTTTTTACGAAAAATCTGACAATCCACTGTAGAAAAATCTCTTCTACCTCCATTCCCCCGACCGGAGAAGTACTACCTTGATATGAACCATTGCCTTGATATGAAGTAATGCCTTGATATCAGCGACGGAACCAAACAGAGACAAATGGGGTCTCTAGACCCCACTAGTTTTCCGACTCTAGTGCAAATATGTGTGGTATTTTTTGTAAAATTTTGGTTTTTGTGGGGTCAATAATGGTCAAATGACATTTATTATATCCCTATAATTATTTTGACCCCACCACCAGTATATCTTCCCTCTCCGTGACTGCTTGATATGAACCATTTCCTTGAGATGAAGTACTTCATTGATATGAACCATTACTCTGATATGAACCATTCCCATTAATTCTTGAATTATAACCAGAATGAGATTTAAAATTTCCATTACTTTTATTATTTTTGACTTTGCCTCATCCATTACCATTGAAACTGTTACTTGATCCATTTCTACCATAGAAAGCAACAACATGTTGAACATCATAAGTATTACTGACAGTATGTTGTTGCTCTAGAAGCCATTGCTCATGATTCCATAACCTTGGTTTAAGTTATGCAAAAGTGAAAGGAGACTCTCTATTTTGTGCGGCTATAACAAATGTATCAAACTCTCTTCCTAGCCCATTTAACACATACATGACCAAATCTGCATCACAAACTTTTTCTCCAATTGATGCTAGAGAGTCATCTATAGTCTTGACATTATGCAAGTAAACCAGGATAGTCAAATTGCCTATCTTTACATCATGCAACTGATTTCTAAACATAACTTTTCTTGCCATGAATTGGCTTCTAAAACTAATTTCAAGAAATTCCCAAATTTGCCTAGCATTAGTAAGCCCTAAAACATCATCAGAAACTGAATCTGTAAAAGTTTTAAAACTCCATCAATTTCGATATGCTTAACTGGTTCTTGAATATCACCATTCATATAGCCGTATAAATCAGTGGAATTCAAGATAGTTTCCATTTGATCACGCCACAATAAGAATTATTTGGGCCTAATTTGGTTGAAACAAAATTTGAGATGTTTGTGAATGGAAAAGCAAAGTCAGATGAATTACCCATTTGAGCAACGGAATTCGAATTAATGCGCATATCTTTTCTTCTTCGATAAATAATTGTTGAAGATGACATTATTTGGATCGTAAAAAATTTGATTAAAGATTGTTGAAGAACCAGATCTTATTACATGAAAAATTGTTGATTATCAAGTATTGAATCGTGAAAAGAAGTATATGAAAATTTATTTGATTCTTTTATTGTGTGCTGAAAAGATTAGTGAGAACGATGTTTGTAGGGTAACGGTATAGTATTTGGTACTCAGTGAATTTGGTTACAATATGGTTCACGTTGGCTTCAAACATGAATGGTTCTCCATTTTCTTGTAAGTAACGCGTTTTCACGGCTTCATTCTACAAAAACAACACACAAACTTTGTTTGTTACATAAAATTTGAGAAAGAGTAGATTGTGTCCAACTAATCATAAAGATACTTACGAGTTGTTGAGGGGACAATCTATTGCGGCTAGCATGCTCGATCCGGTGTTTCATTTTTAGATACTCAACCATAGCATCTAGGATGATGTCGTGTCGTTGCTCGATTTGTTGAGCAGTCCTTCCTTCGGGTTCTAGTGTCGTGAATAAATTTGTTAAAAATCTTCAACCACATGGAATCCCGCGTGCTGCTATCTATAGTTGATGGACGAGTTTCAGCGTACCATGCTTGGGTGATTGCTAAATCTTCCTCCGAGTCAAACGATGCCATTGGTTGTATGGTGTTTTAGGTACTATACTAAAGATTTATTGATAATTATTCTGGGGTTTAGGGTTTCAAAATTAAGAGGCTTAAGTTGATATATAAGAACACGAGTTTTTTGCTATTTGGGTCCAAGAATTAGCTCTCTTTATATAGAGAAAAACGTCAAAGACTAGTTTTTTTGGAAATCGATACAATCGGCATTGTCGTAACTGTGATATAGGATGCCGACATATATGTCCGGCACTGTTGGTGATAAGCTTACAATGCCGGTACTAGGAATTTTTTTAACAGAGATTGAGACAAAGATGCAACCAATACGGCATGGTTTCAAAACACTTTGAAAGCTTATTTGGTAAGGATAACCGAGCATTCAATCTATAATAACGACTATTCCGGTACTTGATAATAAATTCAAAAACAAAACGGCTAGTTTTTTTGAAAAATAAGACCGTTGGAGATTCATCTCTATATAATACCCCATTCATTTGGAAAATTCTACACAAACCATCAACCAAATTACAAAAATCATTCTCTCAAGAAAGCAAGCACGGTTAAAGCTTCACAAAAGATGGGGGATTCATCATCTTCCTCTATTTGCAAAGTAAGTAGATTTACTAACAATATGATCTTCACTACTATGACCCACGACTAATATAATCTTCTCTTCGAGTCATCATTGCAAGTGTCAAATTTGCAAGTCACCTTCTCATCTATCCATGGACTGTCCTTTTATTTATTCAAAGTGTAGAAGGCTGTGATGGGACACGCCGGTTTTGGATTGCAAAAACTAATGATCTTTGAAAATGGAAGAATATTTCTAAGGTGTTTGAATCACCCAAAGTTCGATGAGTTTCAATGGTTTGACAAAGTTGTTCAACTAGCGAGTCAAGAGAAAACCACAAGGGCCAATGCAAGCCAATCGATGGGTGTGATGGGTGTTATATGAAGGGAAAGGAATATGTTGAAAAAGAAGAAAAACCAATGAAGCGATCCTTGACGCCCCCTCTCCGGACGATGTCTTGAAGAGGTTCGAGAAAGGCTCAAAGGTTCCACAATTGTTGAAAAGGGATGGAAATAGATTATCTTTAACCAAATGTAATCCATGCCATGTTTTTAGCATGTTTTAATTAAAAGTTTCAAATCCAATGTAATAGATTACTTAGGAATAAAATAAAAGATCATTCGAAATGGATTTTTATTCAAAACTATGAATCTAGGCATGGAAGTATTCAATTTTAAGGTGCGGTTTTACAACAACTACGAAAATTTGTAAATACCATAAAACCGGCATAGATGTTAGAAAATAATATTGTGCTGGGGTACCTTGAATATCTATACGGGAACATGGAATTTTTAATCTTCTTGTCCGGTATGGTTTTATAAATAATTTCATTTAGGTTATTAGAACCGGCATTGATGTATAAATATTAAACAATGCCGGTACCTAAATCAAACCTTTGTTAACCTAATTTATCTATGCTAGGTTAAAGTCACAAATAAATCTTGCAAGGATAAACATGTCCAACATAAACGAATCACTAGAAATCAAAACATGTTCAACATAAACCAAACAACCTGGATTACGCTATCAAATGTTCTTAATCCGGGTATCCTAAACCAAAAGCAAACCAAACAACTAAAGAGTTAACCACGAGGTACAAAACGAAAACAAGTTCGGAATTGTTCAATACGTGACAACCACCATCCAAAAAAAGAAACACAACTAAAGAGTTAATCACTGGGTCTTTTGCTTCTTTTGGGACGGTTTGTACTTAGTTTCCCCGAACAAAGCTTTTGCACTAGGGTCGGTTTCTTCAATTCTATCAAGCTTTTCCTCGAATTCCTTCATTTCTTCAAGGGACAGACACACCTCTCCTTCCTCGGTACTTGCAACCCAACATCTTCTTTAACTTGCCAAGCCGACGCCGCTAGTTTAATATATCAAACACATAATTAGTATACATATAAGATTATGTGTATATTAAACGAAGAAGCAATTAACAATACTTACCAGCAATCCAACGGTCTTATTAAGTTGGGTCATCGTAGGTGGTGCCTGTGCGGGAGTTGGAACGTGAGGGTTTTCTGGGGAGGAACTTGGACGTCATTCGGGCGGACGACATAAGGATGTGACCATTGTAGGTAATCTTCCATGTGTTCGGCATCAACTTCATCACCGTTTTCAGCAATCTCCAAGTTTTCCCATTGACTAATATCTACCAAACGACGTAGTTCCCTATCCCTCCAATCTGTTGGGTCCGGTTTTGGAACATACTCTACATGCAACCGATTTGGAGTTGAATAGCACCGAGAAAGGTCGAGATCATAACATTGAAAAGAGGCCGTCTGGAAAAGTGCTAATTGCTTATATCCAAATTGACGCATCACACGAGTAGGATTAGCCATAACGTATCCTTTTGGGTGGAACAACGGCCCATGGTAAAATGCAACGTTACCAAACCTCAAAATCTGTCGGTTTCCTCTGGCCTCCTTGTAAGGGTCGAACATAACATCTTTGGTACTCATTGCGTCTAAAGCCAATCTCATATCAATCAGTCGACCTATGTTACCGGGCTTTGGAGTATTGTTGAACTCGTATCTCTTAGCTATAGGCGTATCGGGTTCTGGAAGGTCTATGATCTTCAATGACGGGTAGACCTTGAACAAGGTTGGGAAGTGTTCATAAGCCCACACCTATTCCAATGTGAAGCAATAAGTTTTGTTTCTAAGTTCACGATAAGAGTACATATGAACAACATACATAATAACATAAGCTTAAGAAGAAATTTACCGAAGTAGAGCGAAATTCAAAGACAAATTGGTTGGTTTTAGCCTTAGAGGCCCTTCTCATCTCCATCATCAAATTTGCCATTACGCGGTGCCCCAAGAATATCCATAGACATCTTCCAACGGATCCAAGGGCATCAAGGTAGTTCGCACTAACCCTGTTGCCATTGGTGTCGGGGAATACCCTAGTGCCCAAGATGTATACAGTGCTTGAGCGACAGTATAACGAATTTTTAGGGTCCCATCCATCCTCCAAACTTCTTTTCTTTGTGTTTTCAAAATTCTTCTTAAAAAGTGTCAACTTGATTGTATTTGTCTTACGAGATGTGGATTCATAAAAGCTCTCCACGAAGTTTTGTAGTCCCAACCAAACGGCTTGTTAGTCGAGACGTGCAACGTCGACCATTCTAGGTCGAAACTCAACTCTTACGCAATTGATTTGCAGATAACATTCAAGCCTAGAGTGTTCGAGCATCTTCGGGGATGAAGGTCATCTCCCCAAAAGGAAAGTGCATGGTATCGGTTTCACCATGATACCTTTCGACGAAGCAATTGTGATGAGAATCGGGCTTCACATAATTTTCAACCAAAGCATATAGACTAGAATCCTTTACTATTGTTTGGACCTCTTCACATTCCTCGAACAAATCCCAACCATCCGCGGCTTGGTTTTGGCAAACACGCACATCCTTCTTATGATCCTACAATTAGGAGAGACAATACAATTAAGAGATTTTACATAAATACACAACAATACATATGTACAAGATAGAAAATGCTTACATAGGTTTGATAGATAGTACGAGCCCACACTGCTTGTATCCAAATAGTGTTTTTGGTTAGGAGCTTCGCCCCAAATTCTACCACGTTCAAGGTCGGGTATCATGTCATCAATGTGAGGAAGGTGAGAACCCTTAACTTTCACTTTGACATTGCCCTTCTTGTCATTGCCTTGTGTTGGTTGTTGACTTGGCCCACCAACTTCGCTTTGGCTTGCTAATTCACTTGGAGGAACCTCATTACCTTCATGCTCAATTTCCTCTTCATCTTGCTCAACTTCATCATCGTGCTCACGGACTGCAAGTCGCGTACGGTCACCACCACTCTCCCAAACTATACCTCTTGTACCAGCCCCCAAACGAATCTTACGACCTTCATCTTTCCCTCGAGGAAGCAGAGACTGAGGAGTATCAAGACCGTTCTTCCTTCTTCTCTTAGTGACACCATCTTTATTTTTTCTTTTGTTGGCTTCCTTTGCTTTTGACCTATATCGTAAGCACACGGAAAGCAATGAATATAAGACAACTAACCTTCAGTTTTAGTACCGGCATTGACTACCTTAAACTAAACCACGCCGGTTTAATGTTCCGGCAGTACATATTGATTATCGACAGTGCCGGTAGCAACTACCGGCATACAAATGCAACCTAAAATCTATGCCGGTATTAATGACATTTTTCCTGTATGTTTTAAGTCTACTACTGGCATGCTCGAATTATTAGAAAAGTATGCCGGTACTACTACCGGCATGGAATGAAATCAAAACTCAATGCCGGTACTGGTGACAAATTCATAAACTCTCCTGTATGTTTTAAGTCCACTCTTTAGGCATACACGATTTATTATCAAACACTGCCGTGGCAAAACCGACCTTGTATTCATCCTAGATTGAATGCCGGTAAAAGAAAATTCGATTTCTAGATATTACTGGGGTTGTAAACTAAGCACTTTATTCATCATAGATTGAATGTGAACACATACCGGCCTTCGTATTCATACGAATTTCAATGCGGTACTCTCTGAAACTCAAGCCCCCGTTTGAGTTAGGTTTGCGATTCTAACCTAAACCATTGCTATAGATCGATTTAAACACCTACAAAGTAGTTTTAAATGACTTACCTTCTCACCCGAAGCCATATATTTGAGTAGTTGATCGTTAGATAACGTTGCTTCTTAAAGTGTTCTTGCTCTTGAGCAATCTTACCAAGTCTTTCCGTCTGTTTTTTGTTTAGCAATAGATGATGTTGAGTTCGATTGGGAATTTGGTTTCTTTAGTGGAGGCATTGTTTATGATTCGGGTTGGTTAATCGACGAAGAAATTTTTGAATCGACGATTAATCGACGAAGAACGATGAAGAACGATGAATTTTTTTTTCAGAACCTAAACCTAACAGTGCCGGTACTGATTTTTGTAAATGGGGGATATATGAATTTGGTTTTTGATTTTAATGTTTTAGTAGAAAGGGTATTATGGTCTTTTCATAATATTTTTTAATTAACCAAAGGGTATTTTAGTATTTTCATACCAAAAAATCACCCCTTAACACACACCATGGGTTGGGAGAAGTAATCAATATCCCCCAATTCCTTTTGTATCCCCAATTTCGCGTTCTTTTTATGTTTGATTTAGCTTTTATTGTTGTAAAGGGTGTTTTAGTATTTTCGCCCCAAAAACACCCCTTAACGAGACACCTTTGGTTGGGGAAGTAATTCATATCCCCAATTAGTTTTGATATCCCCCAATTGTGGGTTCAAAAAAAAATAATTAGATTTTTAAGATTTTTTTTTGATAGTTTTTCAATATTCAATAGGTCCTAGGATCTTATAGGTATCTAGGATTTTTATCGAGCCTAGTTTCGGGTCCACTAAATTAGAATATGGATATGGACCCATTTTATTTTATCGGCTATATGTGAGTGTCTAGAAATACAGGTTCAGCTGAATGACATGTCTCTAAAAACTGGATTTCCTTATGGACAATACTATTTGGAGGATCGGGTAGCAGAGTTTAAAGAAACTCAAGTAATACCTGAGAGGCACAAAGCTCGATTTCTAAGTTAGGGATTTCAATTAAGGATAATTGACGATTACTAGAATATCATTTCCAACAAACTCAGGGTGAATAATATCCTCAAATGGACCAAAAGTTATGGGATGGATTCTAGGGTCCATAAGGTCAGCATAATGCCTAGCTTCTTTTGGGGACTAGTCATCTAGACGAATAATATCATCATATAATGGATTATCAAAGAAAATTTATAGAAAAGGCTCATCAACTAAGGTGTTCGTCATGGTTACTTCCTCCGAATCACTGGAAGGTTCATAAAATAATGGATTGTCAAACACAGTGCAGGCTAAGGATTATGAAGTAAAGTGCTAATCATGTTCACCTCTTTTAAATCACCCATCTTGGAAGACTATCTAATAACATTAAACACATTTAGCTCAGTAGCCATATTACCAAAAGATATATTCA
This sequence comes from Papaver armeniacum, assembly GCA_023531295.1. Taxonomy (NCBI): domain Eukaryota; kingdom Viridiplantae; phylum Streptophyta; class Magnoliopsida; order Ranunculales; family Papaveraceae; genus Papaver; species Papaver armeniacum. Next base: position 64,726 of record JAJJWW010004118.1, read on the forward strand.
TAAGTTCGATTTTACAGTTCATGACAACATTAGATGTGGCTAAAAATGGCGGCATAAAATCACCGGTATTTGAGCACCTTGGTCTTGAACAAGATAGGTATCAAGAACAACAAAATCGACTAGATAAATGAACCTATCTACCTCAATAAGAACATCTTCTAAGAAAAGAATCCGAGAATGAGGAATGTTAAAAATAGGATACAAGTTATTGACTACTTTTCCATGAGAAAGTAAACTATCAGTATGTAAATATTTAATTTCATACCCATATGGATAAAATTTGAAATAACAAGAATTATCCTTAGTGAATCTTGCTACTGATAGTAAATTATGTCTCATATCAGGTACTACCAAAACTTTATGCAATTTAAAACTAGTAGCAAATGTCTTAAGTTTTGAAGTACCTACTGAAGTAATAACAAGTTTAAGTATGTTGTAATAAAGTCTCATCTCCAGTCATATGTGCAGTTGCTCCAGAATCATATATCCAATGAAAAGTAGTGGAAGTAGAAGGATCAGAATAAGGACTATCTTCATTGAAAGTAGTAAAAGCCTGTTGAGGACCATGTTGTGCTTCATTTGCAGAACTAGGAAAAGTTGGTGGATGATATCTGAAATAACATACGCTAGCATAATGTCCCTTTTTACGAAAAATCGACAATCCCTTTGTAGAAAAATCTCTTCTACCTCCATTCCCACGACAGTACTACCTTGATATGAACCATTGCCTTGATATGAAGTAATGCCTTGATATCAAGCGACGGACCAACGAGACAAATGGGGTCTCAGACCCCACTAGTTTTCCGACTCTAGTGCAAATATGTGTGGTATTTTTTGTAAAATTTTGGTTTTTGTGGGGTCAATAATGGTCAAATGACATTTATTATATCCCTATAATTATTTTGACCCCACCACCAGTATATCTTCCCTCCGTCACTGCTTGATATGAACCATTTCCTTGAGATGAAGTACTTCATTGATATGAACCATTACTCTGATATGAACCATTCCCATTAATTCTTGAATTATAACCAGAATGAGATTTAAAATTTCCATTACTTTTATTATTTTTGACTTTGCCTCATCCATTACCATTGAAAGCTGTTACTTGATCCATTTTACCATAGAAAGCAACAACATGTTGAACATCATAAGTATTCTTGACAGGTATGTTGTTTCTCTAGAAGCCATTGCTCATGATTCCATAACCTTGGTTTAAGTTATGCAAAAGTGAAAGGAGACTCTCTATTTTGTGCAGATATAGCAAATGTATCAAACTCTCTTCCTAGCCCATTTAACACATACATGACCAAATCTGCTTCACAAACTTTTTCTCCAATTGATACTAGAGAGTCATCTATTGTCTTGACATTATGCAAGTAAACTAGGATAGTCAAATTGCTATCTTTACATCATGCAAGCTGATTTCTAAACATAACTTTTCTTGCCATGAATTGGCTTCTAAAACTAATTTCAAGAAATTCCCAAATTTGCCTAGCATTAGTAAGCCCTAAAACATCATCAGAAACTGAATCTGTAAAAGTTTTAAAACTCCATCAATTTCGATATGCTTAACTGGTTCTTGAATATCACCATTCATATAGCCGTATAAATCAGTGGAATTCAAGATAGTTTCCATTTGATCACGCCACAATAAGAAATTATTTGGGCCTAATTTGGTTGAAACAAAATTTGAGATGTTTGTGAATGGAAAAGCAAAGTCAGATGAATTACCCATTTGAAACGGAATTCGAATTAATGCGCATATCTTTTCTTCTTCGATAAATAATTGTTGAAGATGACATTATTTGGATCGTAAAAAATTTGATTAAAGATTGTTGAAGAACCAGATCTTATTACATGAAAAATTGTTGATTATCAAGTATTGAATCGTGAAAAGAAGTATATGAAAATTTATTTGATTCTTTTATTGTGTGCTCAAAAGATTAGTGAGAACGATGTTTGTAGGGTTTTGATTTTTGGCTCATGATCAACTGTTTGATACCATGAGAAACAATTAATCTTGATATTATTGAGAAAAGAAATATTTCGGACAGTTTACAAAGTTATTATTACAGGGTATCTATCTATCTTACTATAATAAAGAAAAGGCCCCCTTTTCAACCGTCACAGTTTTTGGTGAAGCCTTTCGTGATATTACTCATATACCCTCGAATATCAATTACATACTTTGTGCATCAGTTGTCCAAAACAAAGGGTATCTCTGTAAAATGGATACATAGAGTTTTAACATCGAATTCCCCTAAACGCATTCCTGCTACATTTTCACTCTCTTCTTTACTCTCTTCTTTGTTTCTTCTCCGCCCAAAAACCAAACCGCAAAACGCTTTTCTCTTCTTCGTTTCCTATCGAATCTATGTTTTCATTTTCAATTTCCTATGTAATTCATCCCCTCCTCAAACAAAAACGAAGCACAGTAGCGAACTAGGGATTCAAATTTTTTAATTTTCAATTTTTCTTTTCTCCAATTGGGGATTTTTGGGTCCTCCATGGAAACGGTGGAATCAGATGAAGAAGATAACTCCAACAAAGTTGGGCGAAACCTCTCAAGTAAGTATCAGAATTAGAATTAACTAATTTTGTGGTTTTTCGGGGAAGTTTTCTTTTGATCAGTGATAACTATCGATTGAGAACAGGTTTAGGGAAAACAAATTAGGCAGTATCCTAATTTCTTTGATTAGGATTTGTTCTGTTCTTTTGATTTCATTAGACATTCAATTCGGGTACTCAGTGATAATCTAAAGTTTCTGTTGTGAGAGTAAGTTTCTGAATGCTATATGTTTGTGTAAATGCTTGACAAAAGCCATTTTAGTTTATGCACTAATTTTCCCTCTGAATGCTATATGTTTGTGTACTCCTACCAATCATTTAACTTTCTGTACTCCTACCAATCATTTTTTGTTATTCAAAGTAACTCTGAGGGAGGCTAGCATAGTGCTTCTAGGGGAATCTACTGTTTAGGAGGATGCGTTCTTTCAGAGGCACTTATGCATATGCTGACTGTTGAACAAGAATACTGGTAAAAGAAAGGGTTTATCTTTCTCTTCTTATTTTTACATATACTTTCAATAAAAATAAGTTTCGTTTTCCATTCATGGTAGTAATTTTTTTTAGGATGACAAAGGATGGGAGATGGATACATAGGAAAGGATGGAGTGGTTGTCGGCGAAATTTAACTTTCTGTACTCCTACCAATCATTTTTGTTATTCAAAGTAACTGTGACGGAGGCTAGCATAGTATTCAAAAATAATGCCATTTCCATCCTAATTTGTTATTCAAAGTAGCATAGTCATTTTTGTTATTCAAAAATGAATGCTATATGTTTGTGTAAATGCTTGACAAAAGCCATTTTAGTTTATGCACTAATTTTCCCTTCAAAATCTTCTTTTAACTGGTATGAAGCATTTTAACTCACTTTTGGGTTTATTTGTAGATGGATTCACTGCTCCATGCTGCAATCATTTTTGCTTATATGTATGCGTTATTTGGTCCTAGCCTATTAGGATACATGCTCTCAACCCTTATAATTAATGCCATTTCCATCCTAATTTTGCTTTCAAGTTATGGTCATTCGAAGATTTCTTTTTCTGCAGATTAGCAAAAGAGGAATATTGTGAAATCATAACTTTTGGCTTTTTAAGAAAGAGCTAATTAATTAGTCACTCAAAGGGATAAGTTGATGATTGTCTATTTTAGACGCTAAACAAGGAATGTTGCTGCTAATATTTTTTCTTGCACCAGTTTTACTTACATTTTGTTTAGTAGCATGTACTGCAGGCCACTTTAATTTAACCACTTTGAATGAATTGCTAAGATTTGAGTCCTCCAGTTCCTAACAGACATATTGAATTGAATCACATGGTATCCTTTTGTATGCCTATAGAAAAATTGCTCATCAGTTTGGTTAGTTGCTAATACGAACTCAGATGACCCCATGAATCGACCTTACTGAACATAAGGCACTGTATATACATACAACTACATGTCATGAGTCTCCAATGTGTTGAAACCCGAGTTCAGGGTAAAAAATTCAGAGTAGAAAATGCATTTGTATCGTTATAGCCAAAAATTTCGCTTGGTTTCCAATGCCTGATCTGTGAACCATGGTTCAATGAAAGGGAAACGATCAAATAAGCTATGGCAAGTCAACGGATAGGGAAGTTCAGGTTCATCACAATTTTAAATCCCCAGAAGAATGTTTCTAAAGTCTTCCAAAACTTTGTTCCACCACTCATTTTCTGAGTACATAAACCATTAAGTTCAGAAGTTTCTTATATCTACTCCAGATTTTATATTTTGTACGAAGAATAGTTTCCAAGAACAGTAACATGAAGCAGGGAAATGGAACCGGAGAAAAAATACGTCATGTTTTCACGTGACCTACTGCTTGATACTAATTCTGTTCTGTGCATTTTCCCTGTTAAATGTTTGCATAACCCTAATGAGCAGAAAATGTTTGCTTTGCTATATGAGTTTACTGTTTCGCTGCATCTAATTATAACTTTGCTTGATGATTTTTTTTTTCCTTATGCAGCAAACGGACAATCTACTGGCATTAATCCTCAAGGTAACACAGAAGTTAGGGGCAATACAATATTCATTCCCCGGAGAAGTCCAAGAACTGTTGAACGACTTCAGCAGGGTGAATTAGTTGATATTGAGAAAGAAAGAGGAAAGAAACGCTGCCATGACTCAGTGTATTCAGAAAATGAAAGTACCGAAACAAAAAGCCAAGAAAAGCGGCGTACTGCACAAAGGGCAAGACGAAGTTTAATGACTAAGAATGAAAGAGAGCAGATCCTTGAAAATCGGCGTACAGCTTATCAAATGAAGAAACCAAGAGTAGGCGATGCAAGTAATAGCGAGGGAAGAGCATCAGAGAATGACAGGTTAGAACAACGCCGTATCCGTGATAGAGAAAGAAGAAGTGCATTAACTATAGAGGAAATAGAAAGAAATCGTGAACGCTGTCGTATTGCTTACCTTAGAGGAAGAAACAAACAGTTGGAGCCGAGATTAAAGACACGAAACAAGACACAAGCACTACGGGTGCATCGGCATCTACTTACCAACTTGACAGAGGTAATATAAGTGTCTTAGTTGTTCTCATGTGAATACAAATGTTCAGTTCTGAATTTATGATAAGTAGAATTAGTTATCAACACAAGTATGTCAATCATTCCCTTTTCATATTTTTTTGTAGAAACTCCAGGGAACCTACCCGCTAGGATCAGCAATCTCCGTCGAAGCCCCAGGTTCCTCAATCAACACATAATGGATGAACCAGGAACGAGTACTACTGGTGCTTCTACATCGACAACTTCTACTTCCCAAGGTATAATCTTTGAGAACTTCTACTTGACGAAAATCCTTGCCAATTTTCATCAAATCCAACCATTTTTCTCATGCGCAAATGTGCATGATGACCAGTATTAGGCACTACTAGGCTAGCAACAAGTTTGTATTCAGGGTCAGCATATTCTTTTCCTTTTAAGTCTTGACTATAAGAATTGGTCAAAAAAAAGTACAACTGCAAGTGAAGGCAGCAATGACCAGGTTGCAGTAATAAATAGTGGTGAGGAACACATTTATATACTTTTGTTGATTTTTTAGTCCTACAAGCTGAAACTTTACTGAAAGTTTGTTTAACTAAATATAACTTGATGTTGTTTTATCTTATACCATCTTGCACCAACTGTCACAACCACACTTATAGTTAACCACTTTCGAAGAGAAAGATAACATCCAAGTGACTGAGACATGTTTAAGTTTGTAATTGAATTAAATTCAGTGGTGAACTAGGTACTGATCTTCCATGAGTTGAAACAAGTAGATTTTAGTTTTTGTTTTCTTCTAATTTTCTGAATGCTCTTTGTGCTTTCTAATTTTTTGTTGGTCCAACTGTTGCAGCAATGGCGGACACTCGCGCTGCTGACTTAAACCTTCACAAAAATCCTCAACTCACACAACCTGAACCACGCCGTAAATCACCTGAAATGGGAGGAAAAAGAGTACATAATGCTAACATAATCATTACATGCCGCAGTCCCAGACTTATTGAGCAAGTTCAGTGCCAAGATGAGGACGCCGCAGAGGCATCCCGAAAAAGAAAGGGAAAGTCAATTGCTCCATACCAGGTATATGTGTATGTATTTGTTACATCATTTACAGATTTTTAGAAAAACATCCTAGACTTAAGTTGTCTTCATCAAAAGAGGGGCATTCATGTGATCTAAGCATTACCGGCTGCCTTCATCACCATTACTTATGTGGACAGATCCACAGTTTCTTAATGAGAAGTTTGTAGTGTATTACATGTTTATGTACAAATTTCTCTTTCGAGATACCAAAGTAGGTTTTCAATCTCTTTCGGTTTTAGGATTAAGTAAAAATGGATGTGAATTTAGACTTATGTTCTACAAAAAAATTTGGTAAATAGAAACGGCGCCGACCCGACAGCTATGTTTCTGGAACAAAAGAGGCAGGAGCCGTAGTTATTAGTGCCGCTGTAGAGAGACCCAATCATGCTTCAGCAGATGATAGCAGTTCCGATGATGGGGAAATTGCTGCAGAAAATGCCCCGCATCAAGTAAGTGTACCACATCGCGGAGAAAGCAGTCATGCTGCCCAATTACCCTTGCGCAGAAGTCCAAGGTTCAGTCAACATCCTCAACATAGAGAACCACCACATACACAAGATGCAATCGGTATAGTCCTATCTTTTCTTACGGCGTTATCTGCGTATATTTCGGCTTCAAATATATTCATAGGTCATTCATAGTTTTTTGTGATGACCTAATGGTTATTTTCACCGGTTCAATTTATGCAGCAACAGATGCCAGTCTTGCATTGAACCTACGTAGAAGCCCTCGACTTATGGCGCAAGCTCAATCTCAAGAATCTCAACATACACAAAATGCAGCATGTAAGATCTTTTTACTTTTCTGAAGTGGAATAGTTAAATTATTTGAAAGGTATTTGGATTTCTTTGTAAGCTAAATATGTATGAATGTTGAGCTCTCTCGGTTTATTACAGCAAATCCACAAGGAAGTCGGATTGGAAGACAGGTAGGTCGTCCACGTCGAAGTGTTGTGGGAAGATCTTCTTTCCATAATTGTGCAAGAGGACTTGCTTATCAAGTTGGATTTGTAAAGTACTGTTTGCCACCAACAGAAACATGTCCAAAATGTCATGCAGAGCTTTTCTATCGTGAGTCAGAGTATTTTTGTTGTGGGAAGGGGAAAATATCTTTACCATTTATTGAGCCACCTATAGAACTTTTGGAGTTGTTTGATGACCAGGGACCAAGAGGGAAAGATTTTAGGATCAACATTAGATCTTATAACCGTTGTTTTTCGCTTACTTCAATGGGGTCTACTTTGATAGGGATCTTGCCGATGGTACTGAAGGAGTTTATACTTCGCATTCAGGACAACTTTACCATAGGATAGGTAGCCTTTTACCTCCAGATAGAGCACCTCGACCGCGATATATACAAATATATTTTTATGACACAGATCAGGAGATTAAGTGGAGGATGAAGGAAGGTAATGATGTGTTGGATAGAGATGTGTTGAAGCTGTTAAGGGAAATATTGAATAGACACAATAGCTTTGTCCATGTTTTTCGTCAAGGTTGGAGCAGAGAAGATCTTTTGGTTAGGTTGATTATTAAAGAGCAACCTAAAGATCAGTTCTGTACCACTCTTCCAACTGCTTCTCGAGTTGCGGCTATTGTGTAGATAGGTGATGAAAGTTACACACATGAAGCATTGAAATAGTAGTACGGACAACGGGTGGGAATCTCTTACAAGTCTTTGAAACAGGTAGTAATTATGATCCTATGCAGTATCCACTTTTACTCCCTTATGGAAGCTACGGGTGGGACATAAATAGCAAAGATTCAAATGGAAGAAAGATGTCATGTCGTGGATACTATTCATACATTCTGCGGGTATAAATACGTCTTTAGTTATGAAAGCTTTTGAATTCATGTTTTTCCTGAATTATGACACATCGTTCACTATATCCTGCATCATATCATCTCTAATGTGTTTCCGAATATTACTTCTGTAGGTATTAAGTAATACAACCTATAAATCCGAGACTTGAACTCACATTTTTAGTCAATTTTTTGGGTGTTTTATATCTTTTAATTGTTGGACGGATCAGTAACATTCATGATTCACTTTTTCTTGAGGTGGCGATTGTTGCTGTGATGCGTTGTGGATAAGCTGGGTTAAAATCGATTCCGCCAGACTTAGATGGGTTACAGGTCATCAGAAGGAAATAAGGGCGGAAATCTACGAAGGACTACAAGATGCACAAAGAGCTGGCGAAACCAGCGTAGGTAAGTTACAAATTGAATACATATATGTGCATTATGTTTTTTTTCCTGAAATAATATTCAAAGTCAAAGCTTTAGAATCCACTTTAGTTTTAAAAGAGAGCAAAGTTTCTAATTTTATATCCTAAGTACTTCAAACATGCATGAATTCTTGATACGTTTTTGTCTCAATAGCACGAACTAGGCAAGAAGATAGTACTACCTTCATCATACATTGGTGGGCCACGTGATATGTACCGGTGATACCAAGATGCGATGGCATTAGTGCGAAATATGGAAGCGATATATTTCTTACAATGACTTGCAATCACTACGGCTTGAGATTGTAGCTAATTTACGTCCTGGTCAATGCATCGGATAACTGATTAACTTTCTAGAGTATTAGGTGCTAAATTTGAAGAGTTGAAAGGATATATTTAACAAGAATGTCTTAGGAAGAGTATTTGCTCATGTTCACGTGATTGAGTTTGAGAAAAGAGGTCTACCTCATGTCCATATGTTGATCATATTGGAAAAAGAAGACAAAGTTCAAGGTCTGATGATTATGATCGTATAGTTAAATGAAATCACGATAAGAAAGAAAGAGCCGAATTATATAAGTGCGTGAAAAAATGGATGATTCATGGTCCATGTGGCGGCAAGTGCATGAGGAAGGGAAGTGCAAGAGAGGGTTTAGAAACAATTTTACGAATATACGATTGCAAGGCAAAGATGCTTACTTGAGTCTATCGGAGAGGAGAGATGATGGAAATACTATACAAATGAGTAAGAACTTCATAGCGGACAATAGATTTGTGGTGCCTTACAATCCTTGGATTCTTGAAATATGATTGCCACATCAATGTAGAAGTTTGTTCCACTTTGTCCAAGTGTGAAGTATCTTTACAAGTCGTCTATAAGGGCCCAGATTGTATTTCCTTAAGTGTAACGAAAGACCAAAGGAATCAGGAATAACGAGGTAACACACTATATCAATACAAGATGGGTGTGTGCTCAAGAGGCAATGTGGAGGATATACGGGTTTGCGATGAATAAGATGTGTCCCAATGTTCAACGATTGCACTTGCATCTTCCCAAACAAAATAGTGTCCTATTATATGAGCATCAAACGATCGATGAGGTCTTAGCAAATGAAAATAATTCCAAAGCGATGTTGACGGGTATTTTGTTACAAATACATGTGATCCTATGGCCGGTGATGGTTGTATCGGGAGTTTCACAGAACACTACACATGGGACAAAGCAATTAAGAAATGGCATAGAAGAAGAACAAAGCGAGAGGGTGATTGGTAGAGTATATTGCATTGCCCCTATTGCTGCGGTGAAAGGTTTTTAAAGGAGGCTCATACTTATGCATGTTAGGGGTGCTACTTCATATGAAGATTTGTTGGCCATTAATGGCCGAAGATATCATACATTTAAAAGTGCGGTAGAGGCACGAGGATTGTTGGAAGAATGATAATAGTTTGAGGGCATGTATGGCGAGGCGGCAACAAACAAGATGCCATCACGCTTTGAGAACTCTTTTGGTAGCATATTGGTTTTAGCATTTCGGTGGGCGTTCAGAAAGTTATGGGGCGAGTTCTTGGCCGACATGGTTGAAGATTATGCAAGTTCAAGTGATATAAGCTCGTGTACTTATGACCGTCTTCTTTCAAGGTCAAATGCTTCATCAACATGGAAAAGCGTTTAAAAGATTATGATCTTAGAAAATTGTCGGCATATTAGGCGATAATTTACAGTGTCGATTTGATCGAAAGGAGGTATCCATCTAGGTTTAGAAGAAGATATGATGAATATAGACAAGTTGAATGAAGATCGGTCAAGGCTTATGATACAATTATGGTGGATTCGAAGAAAAAGCGAGTCTTCTTTATTGATGGTCGGGAGAGTCTGGTAAGACTTTTCTCTCTGGTGCTATTTTGTCGGCGTCGGAAGAAGTGGTGGTATTGCCATATGACTCGTCAGGAGTTGCGGCCTCTTATGTTACGGTGGAAGAGCGCACACTCGAGATTCAAGCTTCCATTCACCCATTTGCAACTTCACATGTGACATCAGCTAAAAATGACAAGTTGGTGTCTTCTCGCGTCAATTCATAGTGATTATGTGGATAAGCTTCTAAGCACATGTTGCAATAGAGGCATTAAATCGACTATGGGAGATATAGCGGGTAACAAGAAGCCATTTGGGGTAAGATTGTTATTATGGGAGGTGATTTCAAAGGAGTTCTTCCGAGTTGTACCAAAAGCTTCAGAGGGCAAATGATTGATTCGTGTCTTTACCCGATCGGCTCTGTGGAGACATGTAGAGATTCTTCGTCGAAGAAGAATATCGTCGATGGCGTCGTCTTATTACGATTTCTTGATGCGAGTTGGTGACGGAAATGAACCTACGTGGCAAATGACATGATAAAGATGCGAGATGATATGGTGATACCACTGGGTGGTGAAGATTGGTGTCCCAAGCGATAGATGCTACCTTTCACACTTGAGATAATTTCGAGGATCAAGATTACTTGTAACAGGGCACTTATCACACCCTTTGAATGACCATGTCGATAAGTTAAATGATCGAGTGGTCGGCATGTTTCCTAGGACAAGAGCATACGTATTATTCATTTGATTAAGCAGAAGATGATTTCAAAACCTCTATCTTGAAACGAGTTAGCGGAATTGCCCCCAGTGGTTTACCTCCTCATGAGTTGGCCGAAGCTAGAGCACCCATTATGTTCTTGAGGAATGTTAGTGCCAAGAGCGGCTTATGCAATGGTACCGGGCTTATCATAAAAAAAGTTCTTTCCAAATTGTATTGATGCGGTGATCCTCGGTGGGAATTCAGCGGGTAAAGGGTATTTCTCCATAGGATGCCAATGAGCCCGAGAGAATCTTGAGATGCCGTTCAAGATGATTCGCAAGCAATTCCATGTATTATGTGCTTTGCGTTCACAATCAACAAAACAAGGACAAACAATTGAAAACACCAGGAGGTATTTATCTTCCGGAGAGCATGTCTTGATCATGGCAAGCTGTATGTTTAGGCTTTCAAGGGTGTTTCAGCCCAGCAACACTAAAGTGTTAATCAAGAAAGGAGATCGTTCTTTGATAAAGTAGGAACTTTCACCAAGAACGTTGTGTACAAGGAAGTTCTTACGTCCTCTTAGCTTAGGTAAACATCTTACCAATTAATGTGCATGAAGTTCTTAGTCGTTGTATTATTTTTTTACTTAATGATTTTTTTTTTTCATTTCCTCTATTATTTTAATTTTGGTTTCATCTATTTCGGTGTGTATTGTGTGCGAATTTTTCACTCGCTGAAATGTAAGTCTATCTATTCTAATTGATTACAAGAGGTAAAATAGGAAAACAATAATTTTTATTTTGAAGACGGATTTTCTGCCTTAGTATTATAGTTTGTTTTCCCGTAAATTTTATAACGGAACGACAAGTCGGCAGGTGCATCGCACGTGCGTATTTACTAGTATTATAAAAAGAAGTGGTGTGTGTAGCCTTATAAATCCGACCCTTGATTTCGTCATCCCACGGCACAGATTGCTCGGTTATGTGTTTTATATAAACTTATATGGATGTCCGTCAGATCGTTGGTTTCCTGATACGTGATAGGTTTCCATTAAAAAAAAAAAAAAAAAAGTCCTTAATTTTCCAAATTTTATAAATTCCAAAATCCTTTTGCCGCTGACTTCTTGATTTCCTAACAGCATATACTATATTCGTAAACTTTGCGGATTCGGCCACTAACCCTAAACACGGCTGTAAGCTTGGGTCTGGTAGAATGTAATTACTATGTGCTCGCCCGACATTGGTTGGGTTTAGGATCCAAACAAAAAAAACGTGCACAATTATTACTACTGATAAGTCGGTGTTTAACTTGATGACCAATTAATTAATGGCATGGCTACGTTACATTTGGGGGTTGGAGAGTATTTTTGTGCTGTCGTTGACTAAGAAGAAACAAGTACCAACTTTAGCTGGACTTCGCAACAACAGCTTTGATCACCTAACGTAGATAATTGCCGAAGATTTACCGAGCAACGGTTTAGATTCAAATCTACGTCGTTATCAAATTCCGACATTGCAAACTATTACGGGTTACATTCAAATTGATGTCCCCATAAACTCATGAAGTGTAAACACATTACAGACAGGGAATCTATTACGTCATTATAAACTATTTTTCTGGTATTCAAATTAAATCATGTTCGTGGAAATTTTTATTGAATATCTATTGAACCAAATTAAGGTAAAATTTTAATATGTCCCATCTTCTTCTTCTTCATTTCTTTGTGGGCGAAATACGACACTCCTGCAAACTTAACCAATAAAACCCAATTTGTTCTTTTTCTTGAGATTTCATTCATTGATTTTTCAAGAAACCATGAGATTACATATGAATGCTATGAGTTAAGGCAAACCTTAGGTTTCCCCGGACTAAGTATCCTAATATATGGCTGCAGGCCCGGCTAATTTTACCCAACCAATAAATCTGGGAATTTGAGCGGGGGACTTTACAGTAGAACAGGCTGGCTAATTTGACCTAACTAACAAAATATTGGAATTTGCGCAGGGGACTACGGCCGGGGCTGTAGGACCCGACTAATTTGACCCAACTAACAAAATACCGGAATTTGCACACGGGGTTACGGCCGGGGCTGTAGGCCCCGGCTAATTTGACCCGACCAACAAAATACTAAAATTTGCGTAGAGGACCATGGCCGGGGCTGTAAGCCCCGGCTAATTTGACCCGACCAACAAAACACTAGGGTCGTAGGCCCCAATGAACTTATAGACTTAATTTTTGACAGTTCTAATCTCCGACCAAACAACTAAAATAAATCGAAAAAGGTTGAGCCCCGGCCGTAGGCCGGGGTGATACCTAGTTTATGTATTAAAACAACGGACAAACACAACTCTAATACGGCTTAAGTCAAGTCAAAACCTACATATCCCCCACCAAAAAAAAAAAAAAAAAAGAAAAGAAAAAAGACTGACTGCTCAAGTCAGTCTGCACGTAATTCATTGCCAAGCCATTAGTACCCTGAGTGGAGCATGCTAATCATAGTTCTAAGGTAGAAGTTAGAAAGAAGTAATTTGTTAAGAATTCGGGTAGAAGAGAATCATTTCCTTGCTCAGCTGTCTCATAAATTGTGTGTTTGTGTTCAGGAACAAGATGACCTAGTAACGATAGACAATGACTAACGTACGTACCAAGTGATGCAGGAAGCAATGAAGAAAAAAGAACAATTTTCTACCTGGGATTAACTAGATTGCGATGTGTTCCTAAGAATTCTTCGCTTCAGCAAACTTACTTCGGAAAACAATCCGATTTTATCTCCCACTCCCTCGTAAATTAAAATCTCTGTTTCTGTCGATGTAATTATTCTGGATGATTTGCAAATTACTGCAAGTTCAGACATGCATTGAGAAAAATAAATAACGGATGTGCAAAAAGCACAATGACATTCAGGAAACATATCTTAAATATAATCCAAACCCCACATCTGATAATAATATTTACAATCAAAATCCAGTTTCTAATAATAATAATTATATAACATTCAGGAAGGACATTTCCCCCAACTTCTGATAAACAAGAAGAAATAAATAGAACTAAAGAAACTAATAGCTACAAAGATATAAATTTGTAGCTCCCATGGCTGCACTGTCTAACCTTGACCTTTTCCTTCTCCCTGATTCATCTCTTCTCTGATTCACTTTCCTATCAATGAAACGCTTCAATCTCTTTGGGCTCTGCAATTTCATCATAGTAGGACAAAGTACGCTCATCCTCGAGATCGAAGGATCGCCATCCACCAGAATCAACGAACTGCTTTGGATGCTTTAAGATATCTTTCAATATGGAATCCCAGTCTAGTATTTTACTGTTACAATAGTACTTTACCAACCCAAGGTTCAGAACATGTTTCATTTGAGTGAGCGATGCAAAGGGAATCGAGTTGATTTGAAGCACATCGCGTGTGAAGTCTTTGAATAATACTGTCATATCAATTTCCCCAGATCCAACCTTTGCCAGGTTGACAATCTCAATATCGTCTAGTGGGACTACAATGAAAGGAATTTCTACAAGCACAAGTAAGGCACGAAATGTCAGGGCAAAGACAGCTGATGCCCCCACTGGGAACTTGGTCAACTCTTTATCATAGAGAGGGAAGAACTCCATATAAACTCGCAGTTATTCCAGCTCCTCAAACCGAGGAAAGCTAACATGGGAATCCCACCGAACCATACCAATTCTGCGCACAAAGTCGACTAAATCTTCGTCACGGTCCCCACTCGCATATGTGTCAGATCTCTCCCGTTCCACATTGGTGGGCACCAAATGGAACTGAATATCCGTTGTCTCTTCTGTCCCAACCATGATGGGGTGATGAAAGTGGAATTGCAAGAGAGGCGGCATCATGTCGTCTCCACGTCGCAAGAAACACCGTCTTACACTAGTATCCTTGAAATGCATCTCGATACCATGGTATGTGAACATGAACCCCCACTCATGAGCCTCAAGGGAACCAAAAAAGGTTTCTTCCATCTTGGGATGGATGAGGATGGCATCAGGTAACTGTAAAACCCAGTGGTTAGGATAGCGAGATTCCTGCATGCGAACCCGGTCTCGAGTCATCTTTCTGCAAGCTGCAGCTTTACACAGTCCGCCAGAACCATCTGCAGTCTCAGCCTGATTCTCACCCAACAATCTCTGGGCAGTTTCTCTATTTATCTTGTGAAAAAATCTTGCCTGACAACGCATACGTCTTTCTTCTCTCCTCTCCTCCATGTTTGTCATATCAGAGCTTTCCGTAGCTTTACGTACGAAGGCGATGGGAAACAGAAATGTTGCCTCCGGGAAAGTCTTTCGCAAAGTAAACCTGGTAATCATGTCTTGCCTGATGAAGCCTCTGTTCTTCCTTCCTCGTCTCCTCCACATTTGTCATATCAGAATGTTTCAGATGCAAGGTAGAGCAATTGGAGGAAATATAGTTGCCGTCTCTCGCAAGTGAAGCGGTTCAGGCCGAGAGGATGACATGGTTCTGACAGGTGGAGCAGCAAGAAATGCAAAACAAAATCTCTGCCTGGAACTGAAAAGAACAAAAAAAAAGAACACGTTCCTGCAAATTGTAAGTACTAAAAACCAAAACTCTATATCATTTATATAGTATTCATGCTTGAGCCAGAAACAAATCAATTATTACTGGAGCATGAATGTATATATATAGGCACACAGATGAAAGAGGAACAACTCAGAAACCCACAAACAGAAAAAGTTTGACAGAAACAGGAAAAAAAGAAGAACTAGATTGACATAAATCAGTACCAGATCATTCATATATATAAATCACGAGTTAGAAATCAAGCAATAAAGTATGTATAGAAGTATACAATTTGAAGTTAAAAAGGACTATCGAACAACAGTGAAATAAAGAAGAACAATTGGAAACCCTAGAAGTAAGAAAAGAAGAAAACTTATAAGAAAAATAAAAACAGAAAAGGGACTACCATGTACCTCAGGATGTTAACAAAATCTCTAGACAGAAGCATATCATAGTACATACCTAATCCTCAAGATGATCAGCACAAAAATCTGATTTTAGGTCGCCTCGCTTCGCTATCATTTATCCTCTGAAAAAAATACCACGAAATCTTTGGTTAACTTTTTTATTCTCTGATGGGGGTATTTATTGGCGTCTAGCAAGGTTTACACGGATGATCTCCACATGTCATACATCACAAGCGTAGAAGTATTGTGTCCAATTCCGGACAGGTATATTCGATTTGTACGGATGTACCCAGCGGTATCCGTTTATTTTACCCTTTTGCTAATCATTTTAGCAAAATTTGTATTTAGTTTTGTCTTTGAATTTTCTCCATTTTTCTCTTAAATTTGATTTTTTATTTAAAATATTTATAAAAAGTGACAATAAATTTGTATAAAAATAATTTTGATAGAAACCAAAAAAAAAAAGATATTAGATTTTTAAGATTTTTTGGATTATATCACGAGTAGGCACTGTGCGGACCTCACTTTCATTTTAGCCACTTTTTTATTTCTTGCAAAAAAGCGGGCAAGTTAAACGGATTCCATCCACTTTAACCATCTCGGATCAATTTATCGGCGTTGACTTGTCAATATCTCGCCAAAGTATCGTATAAGGAGATCTCATTGATGTGGTAAGATTATGAAATGTCCTTCCATATCCATACGTGTGTATAAAACAAAATCCCTTCTCTTCGTCTCTTCCATCTCATTTTTCCTTCCCATCTCGTTTTTGTAGGGATAGTTTTATAAACAAAGAAAAAACCGTAGAAGCAACATCATTGTGTCAATCGCATCATCGAGGTTATTTGATTTCGTTTCTATTTTGTTGTTCTTCAAAAGTTATCAACTAGACTAAGACGGAGAAAGGGATATGATGATTATAAATTCGCTAATTGACTTGGATTTTGTTCACTTGATCAAAAGGAAAACTTGGGTTTGAATTTGATTTTCAATTTTTTAATGTGCGATGTAAATTTTTGGTTTTAAGGGTTGAATAATGTGATGTGGTGGGTTATGATAGAAGATGTTTGTTTGTGCAGGAATTATGGGTTTGTTTGAATTCTGTGTGATCGCCGGGGAAGGAGATGAGGCTAGCTAGAAAGAACACATCAATTCACATTTGCTAATATCAAGTCTTGCACAAAACATGTTCGAGGAAATGCCCGAGTTATTGTTCTTTGTGCTAATTATCTTCCGATTGAAAGTGAAACTTGGGGTTTTTGTTATTCTGTGAATAAGGGATTGAAAGTGATTACTTTTGCTTTTATTGTCATTCTGAGATCTTGAGTTGTTATTGTTCCATCGGCGTTTGCCAAATGAGTGATGGTGGCATTTGTTAGTATGGGGATGTTGTGGGTTTGAGAAGGATTAGTGGGCGAGTAGATGAAGTTGATGAAAGGGATAGAGAGGAGTTACGAAAAAAAGTTGCAAATGGGTTCAGGAAGATGTGATTGGTATTTAATTTGGAGTTGCATGTGGAGATGAAATTGGTAGACTAGAGGCAGATGGTTGAGTAGGCAGATGAGAATGGAAACTTTAGTGCCTATCAAGTTAATATATGAAGCAATTCACCGATCAACCATCAATGGAATTATTGAGGTCTTTGAAATTCTTATTGATGCGAATCCATATGTAGAGCATTTCAAAGATGAAGCTGGGAGAGGTTTATTTCAAATTGCTATAATTCATCGCCAACAAAGTATCTTCCAATACATGTCTCGGATGGGTCAAAGAAATCTGAATATGGATCTTTTGGACAACTCTCGTAACAACGCCTTACATTTGTCTTTGCATTTTGGGATCCATCTTCCAAGGTAGTGCATGGCCCGGCACTGCAAATTCAGAGGGAGATACAATGGTTCCAGGTAAACTCTGTACAACATATAGATTAAGGATTATTTATATCATATTACCTCAACAGTCTAGTATATATATAAGCTTTGTCTCTGACGTTCACAAATTTTTCCAACTCTTACCGACCATGCACTTCTTAATTATAAACTCACTTTTCTATCTACTTTTGATGATATGAAAATTTTAGGAGGTGGAGAAGGTCGTTCCGCCTAGATACAAAGAGATGAAAAACAATGAAAAGTTAACACGGAACATTATTCTCGCGTGAACATAAAGATTTAGTAAAAGAAGCGAAGGTGGATGAAAGATATGGCACAAGCGTATTATTGTCACGACTCTTATCGCCATGTGATGTTATGAGCAGCATTTCAACACTTGAAATGCCTTTGAATCGGTGCGGCGGTGCTTATCAACAACAGATACTCATGTTTGGGAATCGCATCGATGTTGGTCGAGGGAAATCCTTGCGGTTTGGATAGTCACGGTTCTTTTAAATGTTCTTTTTAGTGGTAAGAAAGTGTATCAATTGCATTTCTCTCGTCTCCAAGTATGCATTATTGGATGACATTTGATAGTGATGGGGAATTTGCGGTATCTGAGTTGAGTTAAATAAGTGACACGGACATGAACCAACGATTCGAAGGACTATCTTGTCATTTTAAGTGCACCTAACGGTGCTAACTTTCCATCCATCACTTTTGGTCAAAACTTGCCTAGTCTAGCAATAAATAAAAAAAGTGGCCTACATTTGAAAAGCACAAAAAAAACAGGCCTATTTCTGTAAAAAGCCCATTTTTTTTTGATAGTTTTTCAATATTCAATAGGTCCCAGGACCTTATAGGTATCTAGGATTTTTATCGGGCCTAGTTTCGGGTCCACTAAATTAGAATTTGGATCTGGACCCATTTTATTTTATTGGTTCTATGTGAGTGTCTAGAAAAACAGGTTCAGCCGAATAACAGGTCTCTAAAAACTGGATTTCGTTATGGACAATACTATTTGGAGGATCGGGTAGCAAAGTTTAAAGAAACTCAAGTAATACAAGGAGGGGCACAAAGCTCGATTTCTAAGTTAGGGACTTCATTAAGGATAATTGACGATTACTAGAATATCATTACCACAAACTCGGGGTGAATAATATCCTCAAATGGACCAAAATTTATGGGATGGATTCTCACGGTCCATAAGGTCGACATAATGCCTAGCTTCTTTTGGGGACTAGTCATCTGGATTTAATAATATCATCATATAATGGATTATCAAAGAAAATTTATAGAAAAGGCTCAATCAACTAAGGTGTTCGTCATGGTTACTTCCTCGAATCACCGAAAGGTTCATAAAATAATGGATTGTCAAGCACGGTGCGGGCTAAGGATCATGAGTAAAGTGCTAATCATGTTCACCTCTTTTAAATCACCCATCTTGGAAGACTATCTAATAACATTAAACACATTTAGCTCAGTAGCCATATTACCAAAAGATATATTCACAAGTTATTGACTACTTTTCCATGAGAAAGTAAACTATCAGTATGTAAATCTCTAATTTCATACCCATATGGATAAAATTTGAAATAACAAGAATTATCCTTAGTGAATCTTGCTCTTGCGATAGTAATTATGTCTCATATCGGTACTACCAAAAAACTTTATGCAATTTAAAACTAGTAGCAAATGTCTTAAGTTTTGAAGTACCTACTCAAGCTAATAACAAGTTTAAGTATGTTGTAATAAAAGTCTCATCTCCAGGTCATATATGCGGATTGCTCGAATCATATATCCAACGAGAAGTAGTTGAAGTAGAAGGATCGAGAATAAGGACTATCTTCATTGAAAGTAGTAAAAGCACTGTTGAGGACCATCTTTGTGCTTCGTTTTTGTAACTAGGAAAAGTTTGTGGATGATATCGAAAAACATCTGTTAGCATAATGTCCCTTTTTGAAAAATCTAGCAATCCTTAGAAAAATCTCTTCTACCTCCATTCCCACACCAGAGAAGTACTACCTTGGTATGAACCATTGCCTTGATATGAGGTAATGCCTTGATATCAGCGACGGAACCAAACAGAGACAAATAGGGTCTCTAGACCCCACTAATTTTAGACTCCAGTCTGCAAATATGTGTGGTATTTTTGTAAAATTTTGGTTTTGTGGGGTCAAAAATGGTCGAGATGACATTTATTATATCCTTATAATTATTTCGACCCCACTACCAAGATATATCTTCCCTCATCCTTGCTTGATATGAACCATTGCCTTGAGATGAAGTACTTCATTGATATGAACCATTACTCTTATATGAACCATTCCCATTAATTCTTCAATTATAACCTAATTAGATTTAAAATTTCCCACTATTATTTTGAATTTGCCTCATCCATTACCATTGAAAGCTGTTACTTGATCCATTTTCACAGAAAGCAACAACATGTTGAACATCATAAGTATTACTGACAATATGTTGTTGCTCTAGAAGCCATTGCTCATGATTCAATAACCTTGGTTTTAAGTTATGCAAAAGTGAAAGGAGACTCTCTCTATTTTGTGCGGCTATAACAAATGTATCAAACTCTCTTCCTAGCCCATTTAACACATACATGACCAAATGTTGCATCACAAACTTTTTCTCCAATTGATGCTAGAGAGTCGGCTATAGTCTTGACATTCCGGGATAGTCAAATTTCCTATCTTTACATTATGCAACCGATTTCTAAACATAACTTTTATTGCCATGAATTGACTTCTAAAATAATTTCAAGAAATTCCCAAATTTGCCTAGCATTAGTAAGCCCTAAAACATCACCAAAAATCAATCGTAAAGTTTTAAAACTCCATCAATTTCGATATGCTTAATGGTTATTGAATATCACCATTCACATAGTAGTATAAATCGGTTCAATTCAAGATAGTTTC
The DNA here is from genome assembly GCA_023531295.1 of Papaver armeniacum. Lineage (NCBI taxonomy): Eukaryota > Viridiplantae > Streptophyta > Magnoliopsida > Ranunculales > Papaveraceae > Papaver > Papaver armeniacum. The sequence continues at coordinate 85,423 of JAJJWW010004118.1, forward strand.
CATTTGATCACGCCACAATAAGAAATTATTTGGGCCTAATTTGGATTGAAACAAAATTTGAGATGTTTTGAATGGAAAAGCAAAGTCGGATGAATTACCCATTTGACGGCGGAATTCGAATTGATGTGCATATCTTTTCTTCTTCGATAAACAATTGTTGAAGATGACATTACTCGATCCTAAAAATTTTGATTAAAGATTGTTGAAGAACCAAATCTTATTATATGAAAAATTGTTAATTATTTATATTGAATCGTGAGAAAAGAAGTATATGAAAATTTATTTGATTCTTGTATTGTGTGCTGAAAAGATTAGTGAGAACGATGTTTGTAGGGTTTTAATTTTTGGCTAAAGGATCAATCACGTTGCGTCAATGAGAAACAATTAATCTTGATATTATTGAGAAAAGAAATATTTCAGACAGTTTACAAAGTTATTATTACATGGTATTTCCCGGCTGTATTAAAACAACAGACAAACACAACTCTAATACAGCTTAAGTCAAGTCAAAACCTGTTGACTTATTTACATATCTAACACCCCCACCTAGGGTGGGACTTGGGGTTGGTTGAGCGGGTTGAAGGCTTGGCCAAGGTAGACCAGGAGCCAGGAATATTTTGCCCAGTTGCCCATCGAACCGTGGAACCCATGGAGGTACGCAAAGTTATGTTCTCCCGGGTCCCAGGTTCCTCGGGTTGCCCAAGTTTCCTTAAACATACAGGTTTTTGTTAATATGATAATAACAAATTTTAGTAATAATAAGATTTAATTGCTCAATTTATCTTAAATTTCCAAATAACTGAAGATTATTTTCAATAACATAAACTTTTTTCATATTGAATGACTAATGAGATACATATAATTTATATTTTCATTAGAGAAGATAATATCTAAAATTACTCTAAATAGATAATAATACCAATTACAATTTTTTTGACATAACTATATCATAGTTCTTCAGGTCGGGCGGGTTGCTTGGGTTAGAAATATTTGTGCCCATATTTGCCCAAATTTAACTCGGGTTTGTAAAAATTTTGCCCAAACTTGCCCAAAGTTTTGAAATATGTTGCCCATGTCCGCCCAATGATCGGGTTGGGCATGGGTTGGGTGGGTTAACCCAACCCAAGTCCCACCCCTACCCCACCACACACAAAAAAAAAATGACTGCTCAAGTCTGCACGTAATTCATTGCCAAGCCATTAGAGCAATTCCTATGGGATGAACAAACTTAGAGTTTGTTCATTTTGCTCCACTTATGGAATGAACAAACTTGAAAAAGCGGATGTTCAAATGAACAAATCGATGGTTTGAACATCGAGATGGAAACAAAGCGTCTCATGGTAAGGGCCGCTCTTTCAAAAGGCGCGTACGTACTTCCAACGCACGTCCATGCGGTGGGCGCGACTTTCTCTTAGCGCCCACAACTTTACGATTATTTTACTAATTTTTAATCTTATTTTATCTCACTTTATCCTATTTTATCTCACTTCATCCTATTTTATCTCACCTAAATATTATATTTTATTTTTCATCTTTATCCTACAAAACATTTTATATTAAAAAGAAATACTAGTGGGGTCCTAGAAAACCAAATCTGTTCATTTTGCCTTGTTTTACCATAGTGGAGAAACGAGTTTGTTCATTCCCATAGGAAATTCTCTTAGAGCATCCACAGCGGGAGTCCAAAACTAAAATTTTGGTCCAAAATTGAGGACGCGTGGAGAAGGTAAGATCAAAGACCCAGTAAAACCAAATACCAGACCATATTTGGTCTTTAGTTTAGTTTTTGACGTAATTTAAAGTTGCTCTGACAGGCGTAATTTATAAGCTGCGTCGATGATGGGCGTAACTTTAAGTTGCGCGATGGTGGGAGCCATACTAAAATTGCATGGGCGGGATGGAGTACTTGCGCTTTGATTAATTTTTTTGCATGGGCGGGATGGAGTAGTTGCTTTGGGTTGGCGGGATACTAAACTTACTTTGACAAATTTTGGTGAGTGCACCATAGCGTGACTGGGAGTAAACCAAAATTTTTAGTTTTTTAGTTTTAGTCTTTGAGTAGTCTCCCCATTCAGTTTCTTAGTACCACAGTGGTATAGAAACACAGTGAATGAGAGAATGCATGGTGTTAATACCAATAGAGAGAGAGAATACATGGTGTCACAATCAAAAAGCATCATGCCAAAGATATTCTCCCAGATCACGAGGAAAGTCAGTTGGTGGGATCTCCTTTGGTGCTTCAGCTGCATTCCTTTGGTGCTTTCATTTTGATCCTAACAACCTTTGTCAATCGAAAATCAGTCTCGTCAAACTTTGCTTTTGACTTTCAGGTCCTTGACGACAGGTATCAAAATTTACAAAGTCTTCAGGTTGACCCAAATAAAAGTCTTGCCACTTCTAAAGAATGTTTAGTTAGATGAAAATTGGAGGGTCGGCCAGAAACGAGCCAACCTATATAAGATTCCACAAATTATGTCGGCCATATGTCTTGATAGCCATACAGCACTTACCAATCTATGGGTAAGCGTGGCATATTTAGCCAACCGACCCTTTTAATCTTCTACAATCCTTGGAACACTTTTCTTATAGGACCTTCATTTCATCCTGTTTGCAGTATTAAGCGATGTGGGACTATTTTCTCGTTTCATTCTTGACAGCCACTCGCTGAAGTGATCAGTGCCTATATCCTGCCGCATAACCATTCCATTTGCGTAGCTTGACGGTTTGCTCGTGTCCCACGCCTTTCAAGTTTTACATTCCTGGTATCCGCAATGGCATTATAGGTCATTGGACCCTGCAACACATTAGGCACCACACGCAACTCACAGCAGCCAAAAGTGGGAGATTAGGACCAATAATAACAAGTAAAGTAGCATGATCGGTATGTTCATGGCTCGTGCAGAATCTCTAAACGACCTTTTGTCAGATATAAAATAAAATTCAATACTTCAATTACAAATTTCCAAGTATCATGTATTATAACCAACATTTTCTGTATTACATCATACAAGACTAGGGCGATGAATCTGCATCATCTATACAATTAGCCTTTTGGTCACCAACTCGCAAGTACAATAATCCCGCCTTACCCAGAAAAATAAGAGCAAGAACTATCAAGCACGATTATTTTTCTGAGCCTTTAACAGATGGGTTATGTTTTCTGTCTTGTTGTACAGCCCGTGGAACAAATGTAAAGTGACTTGATTGCGGCGCCTCCCAAAACTGACTGAAGAAGGAGAATAGTCTGATGTGCTAAGTCTGGAAACTCCAGAAACAAGGCTATCTATAGTCTTATCCACATCCATTCTGCTTGCCTCTGCCTCTGCATCATCTTCTTTAACATCTTTCTCACTAATCTTATTACTGTTCTTATTATCAGGTTGTTTTTGCTTATGATGCTTCTTCTGCCGGTGTTTCTTGGATGCTTGAGCCTTCTTGAAGAACTCGAAAGACATTGGGAATTTATGCTTGTCTACAAGGTGTTGCTGCCGACTTTTGTAGCTTTTTAGCTTCATTTCACATCCTTCCACTAGGCATTCATACTGTTTCAGACATACGAATGATGATTAATAAGGTGCTTAAAATTCATAGTAATAATGTAATCGGTGCAGGAAAGGGAAGAAAAAAAACACTCCCTATAAGTTAGGTTGTACACAGTAAATAACATCTAAGATCATTGGTTTAGACTCTTGTAAAAAGTAGAGCTTTACTTATCATGAGTAGTGCCTGAACAAAATGCTTCACTTGAATAGACACCACAACGAGAGACCATATTTTCTACTTAATGATGTTTACCCATTGAGGTATTACTGTGTCTCTGTGCGTCAATATTAGTTATTGACACTGCTAATAAGAAAATCCATATGCAAACAAAAATTTGCATAAGAGTTTATAAATATCTATAGTCATTATCAACATAGAACATAGGACCGCTACTAGGACAAAACCATCATATAGGGAATTAACAGAAAGAAGTGAGAAGTACCATTAGATAGCCTCGTGCAACTTTGCCTGAAAAAAGAATCATGTGCTTCAGAGACATGTACTAAGCAGGCGTGATGTTGGGAACACTCTTGAGCACACTGAACAGGACGCAGTATGCTGAGGCATGGTAGTGTCCTTCAAAGTCTTCCAAAGAATTTAGTCGTGCACCGCACCCGACAATTGGACAGTATAGAGCCCTGTCCATAAAGAAAGTAAAAGATAATGATTGTTTGAGGCCACAAGACCAAGAATCTTGGAAACAACAACAAAAAACAGGCACATACAGAAGGATATAAGCTAATATACCATGAATGAAGAACAGCAATTCAGTAAGAAAACTAAAACATTAAACTGTTAATTCGCAAAATAAAAAAAACATGGACATGAACCACCCTGATTTTTCATCAGACTGCAGGACAGATTAATTTTTCACTAAACCACAAAACATTCATTATTTGTTCCACTATTGGTGAAAACATGCATATTGGTTGAACCCAAGGTAAGGTTGCTTTTTCATTTCATGTATACAATTATCTGGTCAATGACTCTGTATCTAGCCAGTAAGGGATTCATTTCTTGCTGAAAATATGCATCATTGGTTCTGCTACAAAGTTCTCGTGGAATATCTGATACTAGATTGTTTAACTTGAGAAGCAAGATGGCCAGAATTTTACTTGTGAAATAATCACAACTGACAAGTAAAATAATCACAAACTCACCGCCTCAAATTCGTTAACACAACCTCACCTATTCGATTTTCTCACAATCTCAACTGACTCGTAACTACCCACACTCTCAACTTTACTTGATTCACTTGATTGTTGAATGACTTCATATGGGGTGGCACATCCCTATTTATACTATCTAGAGGACCAACTTACCTAGACTATTCTAGATACACCCCACTGGATACATCTAGTGTATTCTTTCTTCAAGGACTGACTTAGGCAGGACTTATCTGGATATTAGGCAATTAAATAATTTTCAATACTTCTCTAGATGGAAAAGTTGGTGGTGGAATTGTAACACTCCCCCTCAACAATCGGTGTCGGGGAGTGTTGAAACTCACGCCCACTTGTCTAACCTAGAAATCTAGATAATTCGAGATCCTAGGCTCCTAGCTAGCTAAGTAGGTCCTTGAAGGAAGATTAAAACCAGATAAGTCTGGTGTGCCTCTATAATAATCAGGTAAGCTAGCTAAGTTGATTTAGCTAATAGTTTGATATATGTCTAGGATGTCCTGGACATATGGTTAGGTGGCAACTATAGAGAGCATTCTTGGTCGAAACGAAAATCTAGTACTAGTACAAATAGGAGACACTAGTCCTCATTTGAACATCATCGAGTAAAGTGAACAAAGTTTAGAGTGATCGAGTAAGGGAGTTGTGAAAACAGTGAGCGAGTGAAACAAAATAATTCCAAGTGAGTTTGTATGTATGAGGTTCTGTAAAAAATTGTGAGTGACCTACGTTGTAAGAATTAAACATGTGAACAGTAAAAATTAAGTTTTTTGTCAGTAAAATTCTGCCCACTTTTGCTTCTGAACTTCAACATGAAGTAACTGCTGTCAATATTTCACAAGCAAATAGACACTCAGGAGTTAGGATACCAACCAAACAAACCCAGAACCACTTAACTTCCCAATTGAATAATAGTCTGAACTCTATTTCCCAAGGAGTCAGGATTGACCCACATAAGCCTTTTCTCCTTAAGCCTTGGTTTAACTTGATAGTTAATACTAGTACTAGTAGTGGAAAATGTGGCTTAAAAGATCCAATAACATGTTACAAGTTAGATTAGACGAAAAAAGCTTACCGGGCCTCTTCATCTTCCATATCCTGAAGTTGATACATTTCATCTTCAGTTATATCTAACGCAACCTAAATAAAAAACAACGGTATAAAAATACAAGAAAATTGAAAATTTTGGGGGTACACACACTTTTTATTATGTCTCTGCCTAACCACTATCCAGACTTAGTTGGAACAATGATAATTATATAAATAAAAACCCTTAATTCTAATTTTGAAAAATTGATCACTAAAAAAAATGTAGTTAGGGAAATGAGAAGGGAAAACGAGACCTGTTTGGCGAGAAGCTCTCTTTCTATGTTGCCTGATGCGAAGAAGGAGAATCTGGCCTGAATTTTCGAACTGGATTCCAGTATGGAAACCTAATTCATTTCTCTCTGCAACCATCGCCATAAGGATTTCTTTCGATTTTCAAAATTTGAAATACTCTCGAGTCTCGACGAAACAGTTTTAGGGCGTTTGTGTCTATCAAAATGTTTATAAATGAATGACCTTAAACTAAACTGGCGGATCTGAAAATTATTTTCTTAATGATCTAAAAAAATATGCCAATCACCAAGTGATCTGGTGGTTGGTATGCTCCCTCCCACTGTAGAGGTAGGGGTTCGAACCCTGTAATTGCTGAAATCCATTCCCATTTAAAGAGTTTTGATGTAGTCTAGAGACCACTAATCTAGGGCAAAAAAAAAAAAAAAGGCGGTGCACGGCCTTCTTTTAATTGATTACGGGTCTTGGTGGTTAGACGAACACTTTTGTTATAGGGAGGGGAATGTTGGATCAGGGGAGGGGGAAAACCGGGGTTAAGTCATCAATTATGCAAGTCTAAATTGTCTATTGGGTCGGACAAAATTACCCTCGAGTACCAAACCCAAATAAAATTTCCCTTCTGTTCCTCAATTCAATCTGTGAAGAACAAACCTTAGAAAATATCTTTCAAATCTTTCGAAGATTTTCTTGGAACGATCTAACATAGTTTTTCCACGTGGTCTTTCACCCCGTTTTAATTGGTTTCATTTTATTTCGCCAATATCTTTGCTTACTTCTATCACTACATGACATGCTCAACGTCAAGAATCATTAAATCCATAGAATCAAATTCAAATTTAAAATATAGTGGCACAGGTAAGCTTACCCTTAATGATACTTTTATTGCTCTTTTTTCGCAATTCTATTTGTTGCCAGTTACCGTTAATAAAGTAAAAATATACATTCTTATGGTAAGATATAACGTGGATGACCAAAGGCGTGGGGCAAAACATTGCAATTTTCAGTCCCATTTCTTAGCGGGTTCATAAGCCTTGATAAACACCGGTGAACAAAAACATAATAATTCCTTTGTTCAAAATTTTAGTAGGAATTGAGGGGAACATGCCCACCCGGGTTCGACCACCTTGGCAAAGCCCCAGGTTTCTCAAGCAAGATAGAATGGATGAACCAGGACCAAGTACTAACAGACCTACCCTTGAAAAAATATGCAACCAACACCTTACTTGGTCATCACCACATCGACATGAAAATAAAGAAGGGCACTCAGGGAGAACAAGTTGTGGTAAGGAGAATAATGTTCATTGTCGAAATTTTTACTTTTGTGAACTTCTTCAGCGGTGGTAGTGGTGATTATGTCCACGGTGAAGCTGATGGTGCAGACTGGAAATTTGTGATAAGAAAAGATGGTGCAAAGAGGAGCAATGCTCTTTTTTGTTATTGATTAGCTCAAGGTGTAAATAATCACCACCAACAGCTGTTCGAAGAAGTTCCCTGCTTTTGTTTAATAATTTATCCATTTGCTTTAATTTACTCATTATAATCAATGTTAATAATGTCACAGATAATGAAAGAAATGTTGATATTGGCACAACCAGTGAAAGAGATAAGAAACGTCCACTTGAAATGGATAAATTGCTGGAGCATCACGTTAAGGACAGTGGGAAAAGATTAAGAAATGACCAGGAAGCAGGACCAAGTAGAGGTAAGTTGAAAAAAATAGACTAGATATGTATGAAATACCTTTTTCGAACTTTGTTATGTGATCATTAAGAATTCGATATTGTTTTACTTTCTGGATTTGCAATTTTTGCATTTCACTTTATCTGACGGTTTAACGAAGCCCCCAATTTGTCGGGCAAGTTGAAACTTCGAGATGAGGAGGCCCACGAGAGGTATTACGAAAGAAAAAGGAAAGTCGGTTGTGACTTACCGGGTATATGTTTCGAATGTGTTTATTTAGTAAGAACATGCTCTTTCTTGCATGATTATAGAATTTCGTATGTTATTTTCATAAAGCGAATTATTGTCTCTTTGATAACCCATTGGTACGATTTTAATTGTAATAGAGACGACGTCGAGCAAACGTCGATTACATTCGACATAAAACACGGTGGGGGCGTTGTTATTGGCTGTTAGAGAGACCAACAACCACGATTCAACAGAGATGACAACGGCTACGATGATGGGCAAGGTAATGCAAAAGTTTTGCTTCCATAAATGTTGTGAGAGAACCAAGACCAAGTACTACGGGTGCCTCAATATTGTGACTTCCACTTCCCAAGGTATAATCCTTGACCACATCAAAACTTCATTTTCTTTTCTTTGCATTTTTAACTTTTTTCAAAGTATATGTATACCATGATATCTTATAACTTTTATCTTTTCAAGAAGACATTTTTCGTCGGGCCATCCAATTACTGCGTAGAAGTCCAAGATTTAGTCAACACCCTCAACATGGAGAACCGACACTTGCACATAATGTAATCGGTATAGTTTTATCTTTCTTATCTCTCTTTCTACATTTACATATTTCGACTTAGCGTATATCTTCTATGACTTAGCGTATATCTTCTATGTTCGTAGTTCTTCTTCTTCCTCTTTTTCCCGATGATCTAATCACGCTTACACTAACTCAATTTATCCAAAGAACAAATGGCAATCTTGCATCCAATTTACATGTTCGTAGAAGCCCTCGACTCATGAAGTAGTCTCAATCTCGAAACTCGGCATGCGCAAAATGCAATACGTAGCTTTTTCTATTTTTTTTGAAATGAGTACGTAGTATATGTTTTTTTGATTGTGCAGGCATGTATGTTGTTAGACAATTTGAATAATAACTTGAATTGTTAAGTAGTAGTAATTATACCAGTAGAGGCGATAGGGATTGGGCTCGACTTATAGTATACCTACTGTGCCAACTGAATAATAGCATTCTGACATATGGGAAGCTATAAAGATAGAGAAAGTATGTCAGTCATACACTGTCACAAGTCCCCTCATGCATGCATCATAACTCATGTTCAACCATAAGTCAGAAGTGGGAGTGACTGTATCACATTCACATTGTCATGTACCCGAGTACGATGACAAGGTTGGGTGGATAGATTGAGGATAAACCTCTCCCAATTAGAAGAATCGAGTTCTCTCGGGTTCTAATGAACACATGACCCTAAGAACAAAGTTCTGTTTTGATTAATAATTTGTTAACCTTTCAATTACAGACTCTCTAGCCTTATAAAGCTAGATCAAGACAACAACTTCTAAAGGGACCCTTACAATTGATAGAAGAACTACAAGTAGGCTAACACTAATTACCAACCCGAATACCATATGGGCACTCCCCTAGCAACACTAGGTACATGACATTACCTTCCCCTCCAAAAACATCCTTGTCCTCAAGGATGAAGAATTTAATCGCAAGGTGGTCTGTTGTAGACCAGGCGAGTGCGAGTCCGGCGCGACTTTATATGGCAGTAACATCTCTCGAACACGGTAAGAAATGTGGCCTTACTCTAACTGAAGAGTGCACATGATGACGACATGGAGCTGACAGGGTCTACTGTCCAGTTGCTACGCGGGACGGAGATATTGAGTTGCTCCAAGAGGTATTCGAGTCGCCGAGTACAATACCACCGAAATAGTCCATCCTTCACTAACACGAACTGTCATCTCCACCCACTTGTCATATCAACATTATAGCAAGCCTCTAGGAGCTAGCTCATTACTACCACAGACTGTAGAGCTAGTTCCTTCTGGTAGCCAAGTGAAAACCCCTAGATTTTGCATAGTTATGCATTTATCAAATAAAGCAGTAGTCCCTCCTTTAAAATTTAACCATGGAGCGAAACCTGCTTGGGTTTGCTTCCCAACAGAAAACAGGTCCATACTCGGCACAACTACCAGCTTGATATGCATAGATAGCATCACTCCGTGCGGTTGGCTATATATCTTCACTACACAGTTGAGATTAATATCACCATGTGCTTTAAGTTTCCCTCCCGAGGAGACCCCAAGCCATAATGTAATTTGAAGTGCCATTATCTCATTGAAGTAGTTGGTTGTACTCACAACAGTTGGACTAGATACTCCCAGGAAGTATGTATCAGCATTTAAATATCTTGACAATCCCATAACAGTCGCTGCAGTTTGATGAGAGACCTCATCTTCACAGAACAGACTGCTTCCTGTTACAACACAGTTTTTGTCGAAGAACACAATGAAGAGAAAACCGTTACCAGTCCAGCTCACCTGTCTCAGACTCCACAAATGAGGTGGGACCAATTTGAATTTCCACCTTAAATATCCTACCCACAAGTCCACTGTCCGAATAGGATACGCTGCCCAGGTATATTGATATGTTGGAGAGGACCACCAACTACACAACTTCCTAAATTTAATTTCACCTTCTTGAAAGACGGCGGAAATAAACCAACCTAGTACTTGTCCAGATATGGTAGAGAATTGCATACCGAAAACTGCAGCTGGTGTGTTAAAGGTACCACTCATTTGACGTGCGAGAATTGCAGTTGAAACTAGTCGAAATGTCCACCTCAAGTACTCCAACCACAACAACACGTCAAGAATCTGAATTACGTTGAGAATGACTTGAGTTTCCATTAGCCATATGATAACTGAAATGGTCCAGTTCACATTTTGAACACTTGCTAGACCTGTATAGCACAATATCGACTGACATATCCCATGATAGGTTGTAGTTATAGCACCAGACAAAATGATGTCGAGGATGGATTTAGAGCATTGGCAATGACCTGCAATTACCGCTAGGAGACCATACTTCAAAATTAAGAGAAAAAAATATTGAGCTCCCCCTCTACCAGGCAGTTGAGCAAACCAATGATGTGCCTGTCGAATTCTCCCCACTATTGTCCACTTAAGTGTCAATAGACCCGCAGTTACACCATCCGTGTATTCATACCCAAAGCTAAGAATCAATCGCAGAAGCTTACCCCGATCACAAATTCTATGAGTATAAGCAAAAGAAAGATAAAAACAACCCATACCGAGCAACCTGCTGTTGAATAACACCATGGAGCTTGTAGATTGGTTTGTAAGAGAAGTAAGACGGTGAAAACTATGAGAAAAATGTTGGAGTATTGAACGGATGTGGGTGTGCGTGTTTAGTTAAGGGAATAAAAGCTGAATAGAAATAACAACACCAGAAAATGTGTTGTCATTGCTCCTCTCCTCCACAATCTATCAAATGTGACTCCTATAGCATAAATCAAACCATGTTGAAGTTGCAAAAAGAGTATTAGCTTCACCACCCTTCCAACTCCACACTACACTCCTAAGCACTCGACCCAATATCTCTAATGCCACTTGGTTCCCACTCCGAAGTAACAAGAGTAACGAACTGCTATTTCCTTGAGTTTGTGACAAATAGCTCTCGGCATCTTGAATTTAGAATGATTAACAACAACACCCACAAGAGCCATCAAATGTATACCCCAAAAATTTGATTCATACCCAAGGTTAGGAAGTAAACGAACAATCAACTTCTCATAAAAAATCCAAGAAGAAACTGGACACTTACCTCGATCATATATCCAGCGAGCAATTAACTTATTCTCAGAACCATTTTCAGAAGGTACAAAAAATATAGACCCACTGGAATTCATAAACAACAATTGAAATGGATACCCATGTTTATAAAGCAACTCCAGAACAAGTCTCCTATAGTATGCATCCAACAAGTTCAGCTCTACAGAAAATTTAGAATACCTTTTCAGAAGTTCAGTTACTTTCCCACGATCAAAAACTCTACCCTTGTGGAGCCGTAAGAGGAAATCAATTCCGGACTGGTTGAAGGCACATTTGGACTCTCACACATGTTACCAAACATCATTCCAAATAGTACGAAGAACACCCTCATTATGTGGTATACAATCGATTGAATCACCAGACCAAGAAGGCGCCGGTACCCGGTCTTAGAGAGCGGCTCGGATACGTAATTTCCATTGCATTCATCCATTAATTTTGAACAAACATATAGTGCAAAGGAACATGAGGTAATTGCATCATAACCAAATTTATAAATTCAAATTTCTAAGTAACAAAACGTTTAAGTAGTTTGAAATATTTTCCACGATCAAATAGCATCCGAGAAAAATCAAAAGAAGAGCAAAACGAGGCTTACTAATTACTTTGTTGTTATCACTGACGAACACCTTTGAGCTTTGGAGTTTCTTATAGCTATCCTCATTACGCATAACTTCTATAGGTTGAAAATTCACCTCATCAGGTAAATCTTCCTCTTCCTGGAAGAAAAATGAAGGAATGAGCAATTCGAAATCGAGGCTATCATCATCCTCTTCAATTTCAACAAAGAAAAATTGGGGAATCAGCTCCAATTCATCTTCGTCATCAGCCTCAGTAGAAACGGATATGATTTCCTCAGTAGAGACCGTGAAATCACGCATTGAAATAGAATTCTTGATGTTTGATGTCGATCTTAAAAAACCATTTAAACCATTACCCAAATCGGTCTTAGATCCAGAAATTGAATCGCAATCCAAAATTGAATCTGAAGTAGCATCAGGAAGTGAATTTGGAGTAAGAACTTGACTTAATTTAGGTGCCGATTCGTCAATGAAACCCTCCTCTTTCGTAGGTGTTGTATTCACAACTCGATGAACTGGACTGAATGCTAATGGTGGTATTTTAATTGCATCCCTCCTAAACCTGGTGAAGTTGATTTCGGACTCTAGTTGCGAAAGAGTATAATTCGATTGAAGGAAGGTGTTTCATTAAGCAGAACTTGATACTGTCTCTTCAAATCCAGTAACCGGACATAGAGTTGGTATTTCGCCCTAACTCGATACAAATAATCATCCATGGATCGAAACAATTGTGATGTGAACTCAATCACTCACGATCTTCATGAGATCCTTTGAAGAATCTGATGAGAACGGGGGTCGTCGTTTCTTGAGATGGCCTGGGAGGTAATGTGACTGTAAAAAGGCGAAGATACGGTCGAAATTAGCGGTCGATCGAGCTTGAAGCGACCAATTGATCGCGGATATCTTGGATTGCAAAGTGGAATTTTGTTGAGCAAGTGTATGAACACTTGTTAATGGTGTGTTTCTCACCTCCTGTCATGATTTAGGTCCGAATGGAAATCGATACCAATTGTCATGTACACGATACGATGACAAGGTTGGGTGGATAGATTGAGGATAAACCTCTCCCAATTCCAGAAGAATCGAGTTCTCGGTTCTAATGAACACTGACCCTAAGAACAAAGTTCTTTTGATTAATAATTTGTTAACCTTTCAATTCTGAGACTCTCTAGCCTTATAAAGCTAGATCAAGACAACAACTTCTAAAGGGACCCTTACAATTGATAGAAGAACTACAAGTAGGCTAACACTAATTACCAACCCGAATACCATATGGGCGCTCCCCTAGCAACACTAGGTACATGACACACATGCCCACTCTTTTCATTATGAGTGTTTAGTTTCCTTAGTCATTTTAATCAGAGATATATCGAGATATTGAGCTATTTACCTATACGTGCGGCAAATCCATAAGTAGTTCAAGTCGGAAGAGGAGAGGTCGTCCACGCCAAAGTGTTGCGGGAAGATCCTCATTCTTGAATTGTCACTACACCATTTTAGGATTCGCAGCGAGTGCCAGATTCCGACCGGGCTCGCAACGGCAAAGTGACGTTTCAAAACACGGTGTTGCATTTTTCGCAACGGCATAAGCTCCGTTGCGACTCTTGGTCGACAACGGAGATTCGCAGCGTCTTGGCCGTTATGACTCATTATTCGCAACCAAGGATCTGTCGTTGCTAAACTGTTTCTAATTACGAGGAATACCCTACCAGGAACTAAAATATTATTGGTTTGGTTTTAATTTACCTGTTCTCGTTCTAACTAAGCAACAAAATACATACGTTGCTAATTTTTTGCAACAACAAAAAAAAGGTCAAGTCTTCATTGACCTGGTCAAAATCCATTCCCCCCACATTTACCCCCATGCAGTTACCCAGTTCCCCATATTCAGCATTCCACAGATGTACAAACTTTTACATATTCATTCACTTTCATTTCCACATTCACCATTATGAAAAAAAATTCTTCAATTGAAGTTGACAATAAGTATGAGTATTTGATACAAACTATGTCATTCATTTAATGCACATACACATAAACTTACTTAGTTCCTAATTAGGAAAGTATTGAGTACGAGCTACAAATGTATACTAGTATCACTACGGACTTACAAGTCAAAGAACTTCAAATTACCCGATACCCAGCTGAAGTAATGTGATTGAGGATGACACCAATCAACTCTGACCTTCCAAGATCATATCATATCTTGATAGGAATGCTTGAGGATTTGTGAGTACAAAATTCAAAGCAACCTTTCAAGATATATCAAATATAATTCCACACTTTCTTTGTTTCATCTCAATCACTGCAACATATACTTTTGACTATAAGTTATAGAAGACATGCACTCGATTTAAATAAAGCAAGAAAAGAGAGGCAAAACTATCAAATAGGATAACTCGCCTTAGTTAGGCCATTATCCGGGTGAAATAGTGAGACATATGTATGTAAGATGTGTAAATTGATAAAGGACTGGTATTTTCTTGAATCGCACGGATGGAAGGCGAGAATTCAATCATAGAACACAATTGTGAGAGTGTTGAATAACCGATTAAGGAAAGGCTGAGAGTAACATTTCATCATGAATACATGCCTCATGCGATAAACCCTGGACGATTGGAAGTACATGAATAAGTAACATGGCAGATTTACAATTCCATACTATGCAATGATAAACAACTCAGAGAATGGTGAGGCAGATGATTAGTCTCACCTGGAAAACATATTAGCATAGCAGGAATTTCATCATACTCTCCTTTTTGTAACACACTGGACAGCAGTGCAAAATACATTAGTGCAAAACATATAAGGATATTAAAAAAAAAAAAAGAATCTTGAATCTAGATATCAAATAGAGATGTTTCAACTAAGGAATAATATTGTTGGATGCCCAAGCTCTATGCTAAGTACAAATCTTGGTAAATGATGAGTAACCGGTTGAGTTATATGAACTCACGATGGTTCACATACACATCTCATGATTGGATCGAGATAGAATGTTCTGAATCTTTGGATCCTACATAGCCTAGGTATGCACTGATAAAAATAACAAAATTGTTACACAATTACACATACTTCTCAACAAACTAATATTTCTGTAATCAAAGTTACTTTGTTCCTTAAACGAAGACTTGTAAGCTTTTATTGACCTAGCTCTATAAGATTCTTGATCATGGAAAATGAGAAAGTATATAACAAAAATCACTCGTCCATACCAAACTAGACGTGTATGAATCTAGCTCGCCATCTTTACGACGGAGGTAGATTCAAAAGCACTTGAGTCATGCTCCTCATGGTTGCCTCACTAAGCCTCTTCTCGGAGAAGGCATCGGATGAACCAAGAGATGCTTGAAGGAAAAGATTGTCCTCCATGCTTCCAAGGATTCCAGCACTTGAAAGATTACGCATGGAGTTATTTTCTTACTAGTGCTCCTTAATTTCTTCTTCAAGTTGATTGACACGAACTTCATAGGTAGAAAGCGGCTCTTGTCTTTGCGAGATATTCCTATCGATTTTCATATGCTCTTTGTCTCTCTTTTTCAATAGATCGACTTAAGCGTGTTTGCTCGGCTCTAAGACATGAGATCTGAAATACCGGGCACTAGTAAGAAAATAAATAAGAATCCATTACCATATAATTAAACTAAATGAATCAAGAAACGTGTGCTTCAAAAATAGTCGTTCGAGATATGGTCTGAGAAAGGCATTCATTCATGACTCGCTCATTTTCCTCATTTCTTCTTTTTGGCCTCTGCCTCCTGCCACAAATGAAGAAAAGCTCGCATCCAATAAAATCACATACGTTCCACAACCAAATAAATCACGGTGAGACGGAAGCAAGCACCACGACAGCAAATAAATTTAGGAACGATCGAGGTTTCTAGTCAGGAGGAAACATTGGATTAGACAAAAGACATACCACAACCAAAAATTCTTTCTGCGAAGAAATTAAAATACGATACAAATCCCTAAAAGCGAAGTTAAACATGATTCGATTGACTTTTCACATCCGCAAGGAACCAATCTATCCAACTATGACGAGACAATAAGCTCCTTTCCAAATCATCTTGGCTTTCCTGAAATCCTTAGCACAATATAATACCTCAGATTTATATTCAAATTTAAAAATAGCCGAAAGAAGATAAGATACTAAACAACCCATCGGGCTTCTACAACAAGTAAGACGACCTCCATGACCAAATAAACCCGTATGCCATTTGGACTTGAGTACCACTGATGACAAAAAGTAATAGGAACAATTAGTCAGGGAGAAAACATAAGAGAGATTGCAAACAAAGAATTCTTTCTGAAGTGAAGAAACTAAAATATGATATAAACCCCTAAAAGCGAAGTTAAAAGTTCAGTCGATGTTTCACATCCTAGTAGGGAACCTGTCTATCCAACTATGACACAAAATAAGCACTCTATCCAAATCCTCTTGGTTTTCCTGAAATCCAGAGAGCAATGTAATACATCAGATTCATATTCAAATTTATACAAATAAAAAACACACATGTGTTGTATATTGAAAAAATAACGAGAAGAAGATAAATAGGATACAAAACCACCGATCGAGCACATACAACAAAATAAATCATGATGTTTGGAAACAAGTACACGACAACATATAAATTAAAGGGAACAATCACTTGTTGGACAAAAGATAGATTGCAACCCAAAAATTCCTTCTCAAGCAAAGAAACAAAATCTAAAACCCGACATAAACCCTAATAGCTAAAGCATAGCTAAAAGTATAGTCGTCGTTGCACATCATTAAAAAAACCAATCCCTCCATGACAAACAACAAGCTCCCTTTCCAAATCCTTTGGCTCCACCGTAATCAAAGAACGTTATAAATCAATTGATATACGAAATTGTATGTAAATAACACATTCTGAGGATCCATTGCTCTAGAATCGTATACAAACAAGACGAAAAGAGAAGAAGAAATTGGAAAACCGAAATCGAAAAAACATATTCACAAATGAAACCATAAATCGACAAACTTAAATCAAAATTCCTAAAATCGAAAATAGTAGATTAACGAGGGCGAAACCCTAAATCAATAAAACGTAAATGAACCCTAGAAATCGATAAACTTAAACTTAAATCTATAAGGCGAAAAAAATTATTCACTACGAAACCCTAGAAATCATCATATATGAACCCTATAAACTGAAAGGAAACGATGACGCAAATGATTATACGTGGACGTTGATTTCAATGGTTTTAGAGATGAAGTTCTTCACATGGACATGGAGAGGAGATGGAGTTCAAAGATGGAGAGGGGATGGAGAGGGGATGAGAGAGTATCTAGGAGAAAAATAAGATGATTTTTCTTCTCGATAAGGAAGATATAGGTTAACTTAAGGCTGAAGGGTGGAAAAAAAAGAAACATACTTGATGGGACTTTGGTAGGGCATGTTTATCGGCTCGGTGTTACGACCAAGCAAGTGGTTCGCACGCTTGAAGCGAGCGCGGTTGCAGTCGCAACCTCCAGGATGAGGTTGCAAAATTAAAGCGGCACGAAAGAGTTGCGAAATTTCTACGGTTGCAATTCGAAGCGGGAAAATTGCGCAACCTTACGCCGTTGCGAATCTTGATTGCGAAATCCTTAATATGGTGTAGTGTGTGCTAGAGGGACCACTTACCAAGTTGGATTCCGGAAGTTCCATTTGCCTCAGTCAAGGACGTGTCCAGAAGTGCCAAGCGATGACTTTTTATCGTGGGCGAAAGGCTTTTGTTGTTGGGATGGGAAAGTTATTTTCCGTTTTGTTGCCCACCGATTGAACTTTTGGAGTTGTTTGATGATCAAACAGAGGTAGGGGTACACTTCGGAGGTACATACGACGCTATAATTAGTGTTTCTCATTAACGTCGATTGGGGTGAATTATGACAGAGAATTAGCTGATAATAGAGAAGGTGTATACACATTTTGTATTCAAGGTAATATCTACCATAGAATAAGCAGTCTCCTACCTTATGAGGTTGATAACGGAACATATCCTCAGAACAGATTCGTCCAAGATATATACGAGATGTATATTTATGATACGAATAACGAGATTAATTGGAGGATGGAAGAAGGTGGTAATGATCTAAACGAGAGGTGATGGAGAAGTGAGGATAATTACGGATACACATAATAGGTTCGTGCATGTAATCAGGCCGCTTGCAAAATGAGAAGACATCCAAAGGTGCAGGCTGGTGATTAAAGAACAACCTGCGACCGAGAAGCATTACACGCTTCTAACTTCTTCACAAGTTGCCCTAATTGTAGCTGAAGGATATGGGTCTGAAAAACCTGGAGAGCGAGACATTAGTCCGAACAACGGAAGGAAAGTTGTTATTTATCAATGAAACATCGGGTTGTTATGATCCTCTCCAATATCCGCTTTTGCTACCAAATGAGAGTTATGGATGGGATCAGAATAGTATGGACGAGAACAACAGACAGTTTACATGCCTCGAGTACTACTCCTACATCCTACATGTATATATGATATAAATATCTAGCAAATACGCTTTACAATTGAACTTACACATATTATGTTGACAACAAATATATAAATTATTTATATATTTGTTGTTTGTTGATTCGAAGTGATGACGCGTCGCTTCTTCTTCGAGGTAGAAGACTACTACAACAATATGTTGTGGATAATTGGGTGAAAATTGATTCGTCTAGACTTAGATGGTTATGGGATCATCAAGAGGAGATAAGAGATGAATTGCATCAAGGTCTACAAGATGCACAAATGGTAGAAGCGAAAACCAGTGCAAGTAAGTTAATAGATAATCACTTTTTTTTGGCCCATTACCAATTAAGCCTAGCTACATTCATTTTATTCTTCATTAAGCCCAGTGAAATGTTATAGGATAATGACAAACAATTAAAAGGAATGTACATGTTATAGGATAATGACAAACAGTTAAAAGGAAAATACTTCCTTGAAATTTGAAATATGTTTTTTTCTTCATGACAGAGAATCTTGGTCAAAGGAAAGTGTTTCCTTCCTCATACATGGGCAGCCCCCGTGACATGTACTAGCGGTATCAGGATGCAGTGACACTGGTGCAAAAGTATGGGAAGCCTGATTTGTTCATTACAATGACTTGCAACCTACTTTGGGATGAAATCGTGTCCAACCCGGGGCCGGGTCAATGTGCAGCGGATAGACCAGATCTGACCACAAGGGTGTTCCGCGCAAAGCTTGAAGAGCTAAAGGTAGATCTTTTTACCAAGTCAATATTTGGCAGAGTAGTTGCCCATGTGCATGTTGTTGAGTTTCAAAACAGAGGTCTGCCTCATGTTCATATGTTAATTATTTTGAGTGAGGAAGACAAACTACAAGGTCCTGATGATTATGATAAGATAGTGAGAGCAGAAATACCTAACCCTAAAGAAGAGCCAGAACTACACGAGTGTGTGAAAAAGTGGATGATTCACGGTCCATGTGGTAGTAAGTGCATGAGGGATGGTAAATGTAAGATAAACTTTCCGAAAGAGTTTTCCGAGTGTAGTGTGCAAGGAAAATATGCGTACCCTGTTTATAGGAGACGTAATGATGGACGACGCATACGCAAGAGTGAGAGTTTTGAAGTAGATAATAGGATGGTTGTTCCTTATAACCCTTGGCTATTACAGAAGTATGATTTTCATATAAACGTGGAAATTTTTAGCAGTGTGGAGATTGTTAAGTATCTTTACAAGTATGTGTATAAGGGTCCGTATTATGTATCTTTTGGAGTACAGCTAGTAGACCATGACGAGATAACAAGGTATAAAAATGCAAGATGGGTTTGTGCACAAGAGGCAATGTGGAAAATCTTTAGCTTTCCTCTTTACAAGGTTTATCCTTCGGTATTAAGATTACATATACACCTTCCCAATCAACAGAGCATTAGGTACTATGATTACCAAACGTTAGATGAAATTTTGTCCGATAAAAGGAATTTGAGAACAACTTTGTGAGTTCTTTGTGACAAATGTTCGCGATCCTCGAGCGAGAAAGTTGTTATAAGTGAATTTCCGAGATGCTCTTGTTGGGATACAAAAACAAAAGAGTGGAGAAGAAGAAGAAGTACACAGAAGGAGATAGGGAGGGTTTATATAGTACCTTCATGTGCAGGAGAGGTGTGGTTCTTAAGGCACATTCTGAACCACGTTAGGGGTCTGTCTTCTTTTGATGATCTATTGTTTGTTGATGGAGAGAGATCCGGAAATTCAAGAGAGCTGCCGAAAAACTGGGACTCTTAGAGAATGATCAGAGTGCGAGAGCGTCTTTGGCTGAAGCACCAACAATCAAGATACCGTCTGCTCTGAGAAGACAATTCTCTTTCATCTTGAACTTTTGCAATCCATCGGGCGTGAGAGTTATGGGATGAATTTTTTAACAGCATGGTTGATGATTATTTTCAATGATGTTGTAGTGAAAGGTTCGTTGAGACTTGTGAAGGTTCAGTTTTTTAGACTTAAATTATAAAACTAGCATATATATACAAAATAATAACAATGTTTCGAGAGGTTCTAGGACTAGGATTCCACCAAATATTCAAATTCATGCAATTCACATATTTATTCTAAACCATTATAGCTCATTCAATAAGAATTTTGACTCTATTTCTTTGCCTAATGTAGATTCTTAAAATATTAATTGTAAATCTTAAGCATGGCATATCAAAAGAATTAATCCTAAGCATAAACCATCAAATAAAATGACAATTAATTAAGAAAAAAACTTTGTCTAATTTTAATTCAATGCAAATAGTCATATAAAGAATTAAATGAATTTACCACATGATGAATTTTGGTTTCCTCGTCGTCCCAGGAGAAAGGTTCGACTCCACATAGTGAAAAACACGCTCAAAATATATTTTTATAGCTCAATTGGTGTTTACAAAGAAGAGAAAAGGAGAAAATCAAATAAAACTGGGAATTTGCAACATTTATAGTTGTTGCAAACCCACTGTTACAAAGAACCACTGTAAACTGTCGCAGTTGACAGTCTTATCTAACGACTGTCTTTGTCTGTCTGTTCTTCGTGTTCTTCACAATTTTTCTGCTGCTGCTGCAGAAAAATCTGCAGCAATTTTCTCCACTCTGTAGCCTCCCCCAACTCTCGATCCTCTTCTCTGAGTCCTTTAGATCCTATTTAAACCCACAAAAGTATCAAATCTTTTAGTTAATTACCACATATTCTCCATTATTCTCTTTTATTCTCCTCGGTCTGTCACGGGAATAACTTCCCTTTTTTATATTCTCACGCATCTTCAGAGACTCAACTATATCCAAACACGTTCAATTCACGTCTATGATGAATTTAGATCGTGCAGACACACGCCAAACCACATGAAATCCCGAGTTTATTTCTCTTTTAAACGTGTTCCCCTGTTTTGCTTATCTCGACAATCTAGCCAATTCTAACCGAAAGGAAGACCCATACCAGCCCTGTTAGGTCAATTAGAACAAACCCATTTAATTTCAGCCCTTGAATCTCCCTAGAGCATGATTTAAACTCGAACCCTAAATCTGGCCGTGTGCTGCAACATTTTCCCACCAACAGAAAATTCAAATGAAGAAGAAAGGGTTGCCCCTTATCTGTCCGTGGAGTGTAAATAGCAGGTGTCCAACTGATATGCCCCTTAGTAATTGAGGTGTCCCTTAACCAACATTCAGAGTCCGAATAGCAAATGTCCTCCGGGGTGCTTTAGACAACTTTTCGAGCCGAATTTTCCAAAAATGTTTATTGCCCAAAAATACCTACAAACACACAAAAAACCATAATTAGTACAATATCGAGCACTAACAATACAGAGCATTGAGAACAAAATATACACAAAATGTATCTATCAATGGTCGAGGATTACTCGAGTTCAAGCAATACAAGCTCGACATTCTTATCAGATCGTCTTCTTCGTGAATTGAATTTGATACTTAAGCAGCACGATAAAGATATATCCATGTATGATCTACCGCCGATTGTTGGCACATTGGGTGAGGAAGTTGAGATTTCGAGTCTGATACTCTGATTCAAGAGGAGTTGTCGATTCCTATATCCAATGAAGACCTGTTTTCTGTCCAAAAGTTGAATGAAGACCAGTCTAGAGCCTACGATACAATCATGGGAGCAATTGAGAGAAAGGAAAGTAAAGTCTTCTTCATAGATGGCCCGGGAGTGCGGGAAGACCTATCTCTATCGTGCTATTACGGCGAATGTCGGGAAAAAGCGGTGGTATTGCTTTAGCAACAGCCACGTCGGGAATTCTTTGCTACTATGCTACCTGGTGGGAGGACGGCACATTCAAGGTTTCAACTTCCGATGAAACCGACATCAACTTCAATGTGTCATACGAAGAAACAAGCGAGGAAGCTAAACTTTTGAGGCATGCTACCGAGTCCTTATGTGGGATGAAGCTACAATGGCGCATCGCTATTCTCTAGAAGCATTTGATCGGACGATGAGAGATATCACGGGGATTCTTTGAACCATTTTGTGGAAAAATTCAAATCATGGGAGGTGATTTCCGTCAGTACTACCAGTGATTCCAAAGAGTACAAGGACAGATAAGTCGATGCATGTCTTAGCGGGTAGATTGCATATTTTTTTTCTTTCAAGATAAAAAAATTTATTTTATATTTATATGCATACTTAATGTTTCTTAAATGCAGTATTTAATTAACTTTTATGAGGATAATCTGAAATGATAATGATTTACATTACATTCTTCACATGTTACATTTGTGGGAAAGTGTACATGTTTTGCATACGAGGAAGAACATGCGTGCAGCCGGGGATGCATCTTATTCTAAGTTTTGATTCGTGTTGGTGACGGAGGATGAACCTTGCGTTGCTAATGAGATGATAAAGGTTCCGGAAGAGATGGTCATACCATGGGTTAGTGATGATTCTTTGTCTCAGCTTATAGATGTAATATTTCCAAACTTGGTGAAAAATGCCAGAGATATAAACTACATAGTCAATAGGGAATTGATCACACCATTAAACGAGTACATCGAGAAGCTTAATGACCGGGTACTTAGCATCTTTCCTGGAAAAGAGGTTCTGTTCTACTCATTTGATTCTGTGGATGACGATACTCATGGTATTTACCAGCAAGAATACTTGAACAACATTGCTCCTGGGGGATTTCCATCACACATTCTAAAATTGAAGATCGGTGCGCCTATTATGTTGTTGCGGAATATCGATGCAAAAAATGGTCCATGTAATGGTATAAGGTTAATAATCAAAGAATTCTTCCCAAACTGCATTGATGCTGTAATTATCAGTGGGAATGACATTGGTACACGAGTCTTCATTCACGAGGATGCCTTTGGAGCCACCGAGAATCTGAAGCTCCCGTACAAATTTAAACGTAAATGATTTCCGATCCGTTTGTGTTTCGCCTTTACGATCAACAAGGCGCGGGCGAGACGATCGAAAACACGGGTATTTTTTTCCTGAGCATGTGTTCAGCCATGGTAAACTGTACGTTGCTCGTTCGATAGGATTATCAAGTAGCAACACGAAAGTATCAGCGGCTAAAGGCACCGTTGCAAAGAAGAAGGGAACGTACACAAAAAATGTTGTGTATAAGGAAGTCTTTCTGTTTTAGAAAAATGCGAGTTACAAATACAAATTATTGATGTAAAAGGACATTTATGATTGAAAAATTATTATTAAATGAAACTTCAAGTTTAGTTGTGACTACTTTTGCACATTAACATGAAATGAGTTTTCACCACTTGGTGTTTATCGTTGACTTTGACCATTGACCCGTTGTTGACTTTAACCGTTGACTAATATACGAAAAAAAAATTTACGGAATGAACGAAATGGCGGGCGCATCGCGCATCGTGCTATACTAAGTCGCCATAAGGATTTCTTTCGATTTTCAAAATTTGAAATACTCTCGAGTCTCGACGAAACAGTTTTTAGGGTGTTTGGGGTGTGTCTATCAAAATGTTTATAAATGAATGACACCTTAACGAAAGATCATACCCTTCAAAATCTCAATCCCATATCCCAACCGTTCATAAACATGCTAACCTGTCAGTTACTGTTGTTAATGGTGAAAAGACTACAAGTACTGGAATTTGCAACTCTCTTCATTGGCAAATGCAGAATCATTCTTTCACTGGAAACTTGCGGTTACTTGCACTAGGTGGCTGTAACATAGTTCTTGGAGAAGATTGGCTCAGAGGTTTGGGTGATATTACTTTTAATCTTGCTAACTTAAGTATTTCATTCATGTACAAAGGACAGCAAGTCACATTGGTTGGAGCCCCTTCACCACCTGCATTAAGGAAGATTGGTCCTAAAGGAGTAAAGGAGTTTTTCAAGAATAATTCTCATGGCATATTTGCTCATTTGTGCTCTGTAACTCCCAACCCCCATCCCCACCTCTTCATCCTATCATCTTTGAAGTTCTTCAGGACTTTCAAGATGTTTTTTCTGAACCTACTCAGCTCCCACCTCATAGATATCTGGATCACTCTATTCCCCTTCAACCAAATTCCACCCCAATAAACCAGAGACCATATAAGTGTTCTTATGTGCAGAAATATGTCACTGAGCAGCTGGTACAAGAAATGTTACATAGTGGTGTCATTCAACCTAGTCATACTCCATTTGCTTCTCCAATTCTTCTAGTTAAGAAGAAAGATAACAACTGGAGATTTTGTGTGGATTACAGAAATCTCAACAACATCCCTATAAAAGATAAGTTCCCTATTCCTGTGATTGATGAACTTTTAGATGAATTACATGGCTCTTGTGTCTTTACTAGAATTGATTTAAGGGCAGGGTACCACCAAATTAGGGTCACAATGCATGACATTTACAAGACAGCTTTTAGAACCCACCAAGGCCACTATGAATTCACTGTCATGCCTTTTGGCCTAACCAATGCCCCTGCAACATTCCAAGCCTTAATGAATGACATTTTCAAACCCTATCTGAGACAATTCATCTTAGTGTTCTTTGATGATATTCTTGTTTACAGTCCTGACTCCTGATATAGAAACTCATGCCAAGCATTTACAAATTACTCTTCTCTCTTGAGACAACACCAATTATTTGCTAAAATATCTAAATGTTTGCTTTGCCCAATACGAATTGGAGTATTTGGGACACATCATTACTGCACTGAGGAGTAGTAGCTGATCCATCTAAAGTCTCTGCAATGACCACTTGGCCTCTTCCAATAAATATAAAGGAACTCAGAGGATTTTTATGCCTCACGGGGTATTACGGAAATTTGTCGAATCTTATGGATTGATATGTAAGCCACTTGCGACTTGCTCGAGTTATGACTCCTTCTGTTGGGTGAAAGTCCTACACAAGCCTTTAATGCACTCAAGAAATCCATGACTACAACTCCAGTAGTGGCCTTACCCGATTTTTCAAAGCCATTTGTCTTGGAGACGGATGCTTGTGACCGGGCATTGAGGCTGTCTTAATGCAGGAGAATAAACCAATTTCTTACTTCAGCAAGCCTTCGGGGCCTAGAGCAAGAGGTTTATTTACATATGAAAAAGAGTTAATTGCAGTTGGTTCAGCTGTCACTAAGTGGAGACATTACTTGCAAGGCCACCACTTTACCATCAAGACTGATCATGAGAGCATTAAATACTTTTTGGAGCAAAAGATGAATACTGGACTTCAACAAAAATGGTTGATGAAATTACTAGGGTTTGATTATGATATTCAGTACAAGAAAGGAGTGGAGAACAAAGTTGCTGATGCTCTATCCAGAAGGCTTCATCCTACAGCTAAATTACTCACCCTCACACTCTCAAAGCCTATGTGGGTTCAAGAAGTCATCTCCAGCTATGCACATGAAACAAAATCTCAACAACTTATTGCTCAGCTGCTTCTCTCTCCATTTGTCCAACACTTCACTTACCAAGATGAAATTTTAAGATACAAATACGAGTGTATATTGGGAGTAGTAACCAGTCGGGAATCCATTCTCCACTCTCTCCATGCTTCAGCTATTGGTGGCCACTCTGGCATACAAGCCACTTACATCAGGGCCAAAACTCTTTTTTTTTTTTTGGCCTAACATGAAACAAGATATTTTCTCACTAGTTTCTTCTTGTGATGTATGCCAAAGAAACAAAGGATAACACACATTACCTGCTGGCTTACTACAACCTCTCCCAATACCTGATCAGGAATGGCAACACATTAGCATGGATTTCATAGAAGACCTTCCCAAAAGTGGCAGAAAGTATGTCATTTTGGTAGTGGTAGATAGACTCACTAAGTACAGCCATTTCATTCCATTGCAACATCCTTATACAGCTTCTTCAGTGGCAAAGGCCTTCATGCATAATATATTCAGACTCCATGGCCTACCAACTTCAATAGTTTCTGACAGGGACAAGGTTTTTACAAGAAAATTTTGGCAGAAATTATTCAAGAATTTGGGTGAAAAACTGAAACTCAGCACTGCTTACCATCCTCAGATAGATGGCCGTGAGAGAGTCAATACATCTTGAGAATTATTTGAGGTGCATGACAGGTCATCAACCAGAGACATTGGGCAAGTTGGTTGTACTTAGCTGAATGGTGGTGCAACAACAGCTTCTACAAGCATCAAAATGTCTCCTTTCAAAGCTTTATATGGGTATGAAGCTCCTCATTTAACATTTCCTTCTCAGGCCGTTACTTATGTAGCTTCAGTGGAGAAATATTTGCACCAAAGAAGTGAAATGTTGGAGTTTCTCAAAGATATGTTATCCAAAGCACAAGAACGCATGAAGTTCTTTGCTGACCAGAAACGATCTGACAGAGCATTTGAAGTGGGTGACCATGTATATCTCAAACTCCAGCCATATAGACAAACCTCTATTTCTCTGTGCAAGAATTTCAAGCTCTCAGCAAAATATTATGGGCCTTTTTTCATCATCCAGAAGATAGGTTATGTATCATATAAGTTACAACTTCCTCTTGAGGCACGCATCCACCATGTCTTTCACGTCTCTCAGTTAAAGAAGAGGATTAGTTCTCATCACATTCCTTCTCCCACTTTCCATTAGTGGGTCATGAAGGTCAGGTAGTAGTTATACCCATTGTTGTTTTGGATTCAAGGGACATTTCCAGAGGAGACTACTATGTTCATCAGTTGCTCATTCACTGGTCCAATGTCTCTGCTGAAGAAGCTACATGGGAGGATGCTGCCAACATTACAGCCCATTTTCCACATTTCAACCCTTGAGGACAAAGGTTGTTCCATCGGGGGGTATTTTCATATGTCTAAGTCCCTTATTTTGCTTATTCTCTCATTTTGCATTAGAGTCTGCTAGTAGAGATAGTTTTGGGTGTACTAGTCATTCTGAGTGGAAGATTACCTGTCTTTAGCCGTTAGGATTATTGCACGTGTCTTGTATCGGTTAGACCTTTGGGGATAAGGACCAGCCAATAAATGTGTAAGAATCCTGTTGTGACGGCCATGAATGAATGAAACAGTAATTTAGTTATCTCTTCTTCCTCTTGGGCTTCCTTGAATCAGATTTCTTTGTTACTTCAATTTTGTGTGTTAATTTGTTGTGGAAACACAACAATATACTACTTACTCACTCACTCATAAGGCGATGTGTGGCATCTATGCATTCTTAACAATGTTAAGTTGACATCTAAATTAAATGAGGTATTAGTAAGAGTGAAACTGTAAGAAGAAAATAAACGGACACTGAAACAATAATTCACTATTGATGATATGGAAGTGAAATATTGTAGTTCACTATCTCTCTAGGGGGAGTGAAATCTTTGAATTTCCGCCTCTTGGATTGTAGAGAAATTTGGATTTGACGTTTTAAATTGTGAAGGTGAATGTTTCTTTTCTCTTCTACTTGTATGAACGAACCGAGGTTTCTGGAATAATTTTTCTTGTTATACATACATAAAAACAAGAAAATCATGCTATAATCGGTTGGGTACCTAAAATTCTTCATTTAGGCAAACTCGGGGTACATAAATTCGAAAAATGATACGTTTGATTCTCTTAGTTCAGTTATAAAGTGTCAAAATGAACCATAGATCATGATTCTCTTACTTCGGTGATAAAGTATCAAAATCAACCATAGGTGATCCTACGTTTTAGGTTTGTTTACAAGTGATTTTGGTTGTCGATAGTTATGATTTGCTAAGCATAAGTCGTTATGAATCAGTGAGCTAATATAAGTAACATGTGAGTCGACTGTAAAGGATATTATGGTCCTAAAAGTATTAGAATTTAACTTATTAGTAAATCAGTGAGTTGGGTGCAAGTTTTCACTCCCTTGATCCAAAAAGCTCCTCCCTATAACAAAAGTGTAGACTAACATGGGTGTGTATTGGAGTAGAAATATTTAATAATCCTGATCCTTTCCCCTATTCTCTCCGAACCAAAGAAGGAAAAGAAAAACAAAAACTACTTTCTTCAAAACTATGATCCTTGATCCATCCGGTTTTGGTTTCATTTTTCGAGATCTACCGAACCGATTGAGTTTGTTTCCTTGTATTCTAAACAATTTTATGGTTTTCGATCGGTCGATGGTTTTGCAATACTATAAACTTGTTTTCTTATTCTATTATTATGTTTTTTTTTCGTGGATTTGGATTTGCATTGTTAACAAGCTTGTTATGGATGAAAACGATATACTTCGCCAGATATCGAGATCGTTTGTGAAGAAACTAATTTGGGCATATTATTTCCCTTTTATGGAAGCATCGATATATTTGATTGACAAGAAACAAAATGTTTTGAAACCATTATAGGGATATCAAATCCTTCAACGATTTGCAAAAGTTTAAGTTTGTTTAAGTTTCGGTTGTAAATTTTGTAAATATTAGTTTAAGTTTAAGTTTAATTTTTTAAATTTAAATTTCTTATCTCGTTTGTCTAAGTTTCGGTTGTAAATTTTGTAATATCTGTATTGTCCAGTTTATTGATGTAATTGATCAACGTAATCCTTCAAACCTCAATACGAATGAGGTAATCGAATAAATAAAATTTAGGGGCGATTCAAAGCCCCTGTTTATTAAAAGAAAAAAGAAAAAAAAAATCCTAAAAACTCCTAGGTATTCAATTAGGATACATAAGGAATCATTATATTTTTTCAGATTCCACAATTATCATATGTATTCTATTCATTTAAGATTTCTTAGGATATATGATGAGCAAGATATATAAAGATTCTTACGGATATTTGTAGTTAAAATATGTATGTTATTATCTCATACTAATCTCAATCCAAACCACAAGAGTTTCATGGATTCTTATGGACATTTTTTTTTTTTTTTAATCACACCATTCTATGTTTTTCCACCACCACCACCCAATACCACCAATACCAACCACCACCACACGCCACCAACCAGCACGTACACCACAACCACCAGCGACCACCACCACCATCACCCACCACCACCATCACTCACCATCACTAACCACCATCACCCATCAGCATCGATCACCACTGTCACCACTACCACCCACCAATCACCCAACAACATCAACTACTAGCCACTACCAACACCGTCAACTTGGGGACATTTCCAAGCAACGATGAATCAAGAACATATTTCAATATATTTAGTTTCTCACAATTTGATTCAGAATCCTCAAAAAAATCCTGAAATAACGTTTTCAATCCTTGAAACCCAAATAATGTGGTAATAGAAATACTAGACAATAACCAAATCTCTCACAAGAATTTTAACAAACAATTGAAGTTCCGTAAGGCTTTAAAGGACAAATGCCTAAAGTCATACGTATTATGGAAAGAAATATTATCACAACAATGAAATCAGATTTATAAAGGAAGTACACAAGAAATTAAGTATCATCATATAGAAGTATGGTTTGTACAAAATTAAATGAGAATGACAGTAAAAATAATCATTATCAGAACTTTTAGAAATCTCAATAATTTTTCACAAGCAAGAGAAATCAATCCAATGAAGATGGGTTAGCAAACCTACCTCGAATTTCCCTTAGGTTCTTCCCTCTACTCTCATATGCAAATCTGACATGATTTCTATTATGTGTTTATAAACTTATATCTTGTATTTCTCTTTTCAGTTTAAAATGTAATAAAAACACCTAATGTATTCCTCCATCTCCCCTATAACGGTTTTCATATGTTTTATTTTCTTCTCTTATTCTCCTAATTTTATCCCTAATCGTTTTACCTTATGTATTCCTGGAGTTATTATAAGGGGTAGATTAAAACCCGATGACTTTCTAGTTTCCTTTTACAACATCCTATCCTTAAGGATAATGGTGTAGCAAGGTCTATAACACGTTCAACAAAATTCTTAAATAAATGCCAAATGAACACAGCTAGCTTAATTATTCAATCACAAGCTTTCAAAAGTTTAATGGTTCATGAAACAGAACCAAACCCGATCCTAACGCACCCACAAAATAGGCAAATAAAATTGCCTGGAATTACATAGATGGTGTTAATTGCCGATAATTTCTCGGTTAAACCCACAAGAGTTTGCATGTCAAACCTGAAATTGCCAAATTTTGGATGTCAAAATTATACTCTTGAATCATACTACTATAGTCAACTTCAGATTAGGTTAGACTTAGGTTGTAGAGACGTAGGACATAATACTTTGAGTTGCCCGAAGAATTAAAGACTGAAGAACACAAAAGCCATTTTGGTCAGGTTATATAAAATCTATTTAGTAGTAACGAGTTTGGTTTCTTTAATTAGTTTGTTTCTGTTCTTTGTTCGAAGAACTTCTTTCTTGGGTAAAAATTGCAGATTCATGATGTTCAATTCTTGGTTTTCTAAATTATTTGCGATCAAACTATTTTAAAAAGTTATTTTGTTTTTAACCAGGGAAGTTACTACACCGAAGTCACCATTCCTTCATTTTTTTAGTCGGAATTGTAGATTTCGTTATTGATTTTTATTTTATTTTTGAAATTGTTAAACTAGTAATTGGTTAATGTATATGAATCAGATTTGAGCCCCATGCAGCTGTAGTCAAAAAAACATTTTATGACACCCTCCTAAGGAAGAAAACAAAGGTAAAAATAAAACAAAACTTTATGTTTGTGTATGATTACCTCTGAAATTTATATTATACTGATTTGATAATTTGTTAGTTGTAGGTCGATTTTTTATCAAAAGCATATCGGTAGAGTATAAGTTAAGTGGAAATCAACTAATGGTGAGAATAGCAAGAAAAGGCTTGATAGACATAACAAAAAATTTATGTCTTTTTGAGAAGCCAATTTGTCATACCATAGCTTTTATGTGTTTTTATGTTATTGTCAAAGTATGACTTGAGCTCACTTCTAATAAGAGAATTTATTATCCAGCGTTTTCGTGGCTTTTAGTTGTTAAAATATAATATTTAATCATAAAAATTACAAGTAAAACCCTTAACTTAAACAAAGAGGTGTAAATTGTTAAAAAGCAGAAGGAAACTAAAATAAGAAATACAACGTTAAAATAAAATTCTCCCCAGTTTAACATATTTTTTTCCAACCGAGTAAAGAATATTTTAATATCTTAAAGAAAAATTTCAAGACAAGAGCAGAGACAAATGTAATTGGCATCGATATGGAAGGAAACTTTCAAGAAGTTCGACAACAATGATTTTTATCGTATTTTGAGATTGTAAAACAAGAAGAGAGGTATAAAGATATAGATTGTTTTGTGATTCCTTTTTGGTACTTTAGTTTATCAGGAACAAAGTATTTTTATTGTTTTTTCATAACAAATAAATTTAATATATAAAACGAGCTCAAGGTTAACAATAAAGTGGGTTAATTCATTAAATTTGTTTTCTTTGTAAGTGATCTTAATGCATACTGTAAGTAAATTGGGATAATTAAAATGTTTTTATTGAGTATCTTGATTGATAAATTGAAATAACATAAACAAAGTAACTCTTAAAAGAAGTTATAAATCTAGAAACACATGATTATTTTTGGAATAAGCAAAAATATATAACTTTTCTTTATCATGGATTTAGAAGAGGTTTTGCTAGGTAACAGATTACACGTGATTAACATTATGATAGATGAAGAAAGACATTGTAGGAAAAAGAAAAAAAACAACACTCCGAATTTGTGGTGAGAATCTTTCAGGAATCACGGGAAATGAGTTAAAGAAAACAAAATTGCATAAATCAATTAGAAAAACTATCCTCTTTGGCTATCGATATCCTTAATCATGATTAAACCAAACATTAGCCAATCAAACCAAAAATAAAAACAAATATAAAATTTCGGATCCCAATAACTATTGGTAATGAACTCTAAGTTTGGAAAGAGTGAAGTACCAAACTTTAAAACCCTCGGTGACCCATATAAAGGACCAAGATCGAAAGAAGCTCTGAACAAATTTCTGCTGAAACTGTGGCAGTCATGTTTTATCAAGTGATGGAGATCGAATCATTCACTTTACCTCCATACATGCTTCGGAAAGACTTTGGTGCTGGTATTTTGATGGGGATCATTGATTACGGAGTTGTTCCAAGATTGTTCCATTTTGATTTGCACGCTGATGGTGTTAGTTACAAGGAGTGCGAGACATATGTTGTTGATGGTAAATGGTTTGAAGAAGTTTCTGAATACTTGAAAGTTCTTTATCGCAAGGATATGTGAGTAAATGAAGCTTTTACATTGGTGAATATATGTGTGAACCTTGCTGTTGGCAAGGCACTAGAGCAGCAGGGTCGTCATTTTTCATGTGTTGGTGGTCGCGTACACGGTATATTTTTGTGTTTTATTTTTCTTTAACTTTTTTTTCCGTTTACTCTCTAATATAAAACAAAGAATGAAATGTATTATCTATAATCGTTGTGTTTTGTAGGATCATTATTAAAATCACATTAGTATGTGCCCCTTGATTTTGGCCCAGTGGTACATACCCTTCTCCTTCCACAACAGCTTCAGTGTATGCGTGATTACCAGCAGGGCCCAGTGGTGCCTCTCGTTCTCCTTCCAGATCATCTTCATCGTCTGCGTGATTACCAGCGGTAGTTCGTAGCACTCCAACCTTGTGACCAGGTCTAACGTGTACTTTCAATATATTTTTCATAGAACTGCTCAAAGTTTTTTAGGTTGAAATAAGAGAACATAAATATTTTGAAGGAAGAAATCTACATAACAAGTCTCTATTGACCCTAATCATCTTATGTCTACTATAAAGTTGCATGTAGTGGTTGTTAGTGTTATTGGTAACACTAGCCACTACCAACACCGTCAACACCACCAATCACCCACCAGCATCAACCACTAGCCACTACCAGCACTGTCAACTTGGGGGACATTTCCAAGCAACGATGAATCATGAACATCTTTCAAAACATTTAGTTTCTCACAATTTGATTCAGAATTCTCAAAAAAAAATCCAAAAATAACGTTTTCAAACATTGAAACCCAAATAATGTAGTAATAGAAATACTAGACAATAACCAAATCTCTCACAAGCATTTTAACAAGGTCATACGTATTATGGAAGGTAATATTGTCACAACAATGAAATCAGATTTATAAAGGAAGTACACAAGAAATTAAGTATCATCATATACAAGTATGGTTTGTACAAAATTAAATGAGAATGGCAATGACAATAAAAATAATCATTATCAGAACTTTTAGAAATCTCAATAATTTTTCACAAGCAAGAGAAATCAATCCAATGAAGACGGGCTAGCAAACCTACCTCGAATTTTCCTTAGGTTCTTCCCTCCACTCTCAGATGGAAATCCGACATGCTTTCTATTATGTGTTTATAAACTTATATCTTGTATTTCTCTTTTCAGTTTAAAATGTAATAAAAACACTTAATGTATTCCTCCATCTCCCCCTATAACGGTTTTCATATGTTTTATTTTCTTCTCTTATTCTCCTAATTTTATCCCTAATCGTTTTACCTTATGTATTCCTGGAGTTATTATAAGGGGTAGACTAAAACCCGATGACTTTCTAGTTTCCTTTTACAACAACCTATCCTTAAGGATAATGGTGTAGCAAGGTCTATAACACGTTCAACAAAATTCTTAAATAAATGCCAAATAAACAATGCTAGTTTGATTATTCAATCACAAGCTTTCAAAAGTTTTCATAACAAATGGTATAATCGTCCATGTTTTTTAAATTCCTGAATACATTAACTTTAAAATGAAAACATAAAAATTCAAACTTCTCATATTTATTTCTTGTATGAAAACTAAATATTTTTTGTACTAGTTTATGAGGTTGCAAATACATCATATGTATTGATTTCACCAAGGTTATCCACATTATTTTACTTTGAAAAATATTTTAAAATTATCCACATTATAGAACGCAAAATTGACTTTACAAGTTTGCGTTTGCATGTTAAATCTTGGTGGATTAAGGATCAACTAGAAGGATGTGTATATGCCTCATCTTCAAAAACAGATGAGGCGTATTTAACACATAACCGAAGAGTAAAATATTCACGTTGATGTTGTTGATAAACAAAATAAGATAAAATAAACAATAAATTCTTGAAAGAAAAAAGAAGCAACAAAAGAAGTTAAAGAAACCAAGAAAAAGTGATTTTATTGTTATGTATGTTTCAAATACAATACGAAACTTATACTTACATATGGGTAAGAACTGTATGATAACCAATAAATATATAGAGATAATTTAGGTAACCAAAAATATACGAAAACAATATTGTCAGCAAGATAAATAATATGTGTGTTAAATAAATATATTTTTAGAGAATAGAGAAAGATGTTAAATAAACTTCAAGGACTTTACCCCAATACGAAGAATCAAGCGAAAGTGCAAAAGTAAATGGAAACGTCAAAATACTATTAGACAAACACCAGTTCCAACAAAGATTAAAGAATACTTACTATTGTTTTCAATTCATTATAACATGTTTAAACCATAAAAGGTTCGCATCGCAAAAATATATTTGAGACGTTGTCCAAGTGAACTCAGATTTTATACTTACATATTGATGCATGTTATAGGCTTGTGGCTATAGAAATTTTCTGTTCCAAGTGTACAAATGTTTTTTTTTTTTTTTTTTTTTTGCTCAATCAAAATTATATTTTAATACAAAGAAGCCAAAAGGCTTTATACAAAATAGAAAACAAAATCAGTAAAACCTGTAGTAAGGCTGTGAGGTTGACTCTAAAATGCAAGTGTTACTCTCAGTATAAATCTTAACACTACCAACACCCATATTGCTCCCCTGTTTTGCTAGTTTATCAGCTGTAAAATTTACCTCCCTGTAACCATATTCAAATTCATATTCCATTAAACTAGCGCAAACTTTATTCCATCTTGAAATAATGAACCATGGAAAATTGTTACTTTTGAAAGCAAGGACAGCTGCTTTTGAATCTGATCTAAAACAGACCTCCAATTGGTTATTCTGTATAGCCCACTCACCTGCACAAACTATTGCCATTATTTCAGCTAAGAAGTTTGTTGTTATACCAACTCCACCATCCATAGTAATTAAGAAACTCCCTTCACAATTTCTTGCAACAAATCTATATCATGCCACCCCTGGATTCCCTTTAGAAGATCCATCACAACATATCAAAATTCTTGGAGCAGTTGGTAAAGTGAAGAAGATTTCCATTATTTTGACATTATAAGTTTTTCTGTATTTGATCCCAAAGAAACTTAGAATCTGAAGGTCATAGTCTTCATTCTTCATTGATCCCTTCAACCTTATTTCACATTCCCTTGTTAAGAAGATAATCTTTCTTTTTTATCAATTAAATACTTTCCACCTCTTCATCAAATATACCTCAATCTAAAACTTTTCCACCTATAAGTCCTTTCTCCGAAAGTGATTGTCTATGATCTGAGTCGAGACAATACAACAAATCGGTTCACACTTCGTGTGATCGTCTATGGATACGAGATCGAGACAATACAACGACGAAGTATGTTTACTTGATAAAGGTTCGAATTAACCGAACAAAATAGGATTACTTATCAAGTAAATAGGAATTAGCGTTTGTGTAATTTACTTTAAATTATAATAACAACAATTATAATTGCGAAAAATAAAAGTAAATGACACAACAAGATTTTGTTAACGAGGAAACCACAAATGCAGAAAAACCCCGGGACCTTGTCTAGAATTGAATACTCTCAGGATTAAGCCGCTATACAAAATCAAACCAACTTCGTATAGTTGAGACCAAGCAACTAAACCTATCGTTCACCTAGTTCTGTGCTGTATTCCCACGCCTCCGACCTGTAATAAGTCACGTACTTGGAACAATTCCATTGGTTCGTATTCCAAATAGTAAAGGAACAACAAATCTGTTTGGTAACAACTCTTTTCAACTAAGTGATATGAGTTCGACAAAGGCTCTTCTGTTTATCTCAATAAACTCCTTTGTCGGGTTCTTATATCTATCTTATTATCAACTACTAAAGTTAATTGTTAAGATTTTGCTATCAATACTTTTAATCACAAAGAATTGTATTGATGCCGATCTACACGGCTAATCAATCTAATCTACCACAAGGATAAATCGATTATAGTTGGATCCTATTTTACCGAAAAAAGTATTGTGCACACCAAAGATTATGAATCCCAAATCAGAAATCTTCAAAGTATTCTTTGTTTTCAAATCTTCTTAGATCTTCAATAAACACCTGTACACAATCAACTTGAATCTCTTGTGATCAATCACGCACAGAACAGAGTCTGTCAACAATGGATTATCACAAGACGTCTTTAGAACTACAAACAGTCTAAAGATCCCCGTCGAAACTTCGATCTAGTTTGAGTGAATCTTATATCAGAAGAGAAGATTCTCAAGCATAAACAAACTAGGTGCAATCAAAGTTCAACCACCGTTAGTAAATCAACTCAATCGAAAAAAAAGATAAACCACAATTATCTAGTTTCCCACCAACGGTACTAATAGAGCTTCTCAATCCCAAAGAAGACTTTAAACTAAGCGACCGTAAGAGATTTCGCCTAATTAGGTTACTCTCCTCTCCGAATAGGCGGCTTCACCGTGTAGCAGCACAAACGAGATAGTTTTGTTGTACGAGGATTAGTTTTCTTGAAATGCAAACTTTCATATTTATAGACCAAGGAAGTTTGGACACCAAGGAATTTCCAAAACCTAAAATATTCTCAAGATATGCAATATATTCCAGATTCGGTTTCCATAATTCCTGGAAATTCTTTGTCCAAATAATGATCGAAAATCTCTTGGAAAATCTCCAACTAGTAAATGCACATTACTAATTTTCATTTTCCTAAAATAAAATTAAAAACCTTAAATAAAATATTCTCAATTTATTTTATTCGATCCGGGATTTTCTTCCTTTAGCTATTAAGGAATAACTTTGAACAATTAAATATTAGCATTACTGCACATGTTCAAAGTATGTCGACATCCTTACTTTCTAAGTCCTCTTTCATACTTACAACCTTGAAACCAATTTTCCACACTTCTAACAAGTTTAGAATTGGTTCATCTGACTTTTAAGAACTATGTGATTGATCAAGAACACTCAATCACAAATCATTGGTTTCACGGTTCTACCAAAACAAGTTTCGGTTCTACCTCCATGTGAGTACTGTGCATAGTCGCACTAGCTTTCCAAAAATTCGGTTGACTAGGTACTAGGATCGGTTCCCCACATATATATGGTATCTAACTTATACTTGTTGCACATGTCCATAGGATCGGTTCCCCTTTTCCTAAAAACGTGTTGCACATATCCATAGGATCGGTTCCCCTTTCTGCGAAAAACTTGCTGCACTTCATACAAGGATTGATTCCCCTTTGTGATATGTTGCACCTCGTACTAGGATCGGTTCCCCTTTACCCAGAGTCGGTCATACACAAAATCGATCATACCATCTCAGGTGATTACTTAAGATTGGTTTCACTAATAAAAGTCATACCAATACAAAAGTCAGGCCTTTGTGAATAGTTTTACCAAGAACATAAACAAGTCATGAGCGGTTATACTAATCACACATATTGGTAGTTCAAAAGATATGCAATGAATAACAATACCAATAATGCTGGTGATTTCTCTTTCGATTCACAAAACAAGTTCATGAATTTACTTCCTTAAAACGAATGTAAAACATTGTTTTCTAGGATGAAATCTTCACCTTATACCCATACATAATCACAATAGCATTCAAACAATTATGTCGATGTCTTATCTACAAATTTTAATGGTTAAGCAATAAACCTCGTATTGTATACCTTAATACTATGTCTAACTAGAGTATATCATTCATGCTTCGTAGTTTTGTTTTCAATATGCACGACTTGAAAGATACATTAGGGAATGAAACAGTTCAAGTCAAATATCACTAACCTCAAGTGGAAGGATGATGTTGTCGTTGTATCTCCTTACTTCTTCACTTGTTCAAGTCTTCTCAATACTTGTAATGTCTCATATCCTAATACGTTCAATCTAACCTATACGAATTTGACTCTAGTATATAATCAAACGACTCTTAAAATGAGTTTTGGCTCACTAAAATATGACAACCAAACTTGACATACCAACGCTTGGTGAGTTCAACCGAGCAATGCTCTAACACTTTTGAACAAGTATGGGACAGTCACGGGTTCACGGACGTAAACAACATATCCCATAACAATTTGCAATATATAAAATCATAAATATTAAAATTGCAAACATCATCTTCCAAAAAACTTAGAATTTAAATAAATAAATCTAAAAACATGAAGATGAAAACGTTGGACATAGCTATGTGTACTCACAATAATGGCTATTCCAAACCCTAGTTATTCTTATAATAACACAAGAAATAAATTCCCATAAGAAGATTTACTACACATTGAGACCTCTGAAGAATTCTTTATCGTCCCCGAACTCCTTGTCGTCAACAACCATAGGTACATAAGGTTCGTGAAGAAATGAGTCAATTCCAACAAACCTTCTAGGCTGATGATGTCGAACCAGGGCCTTCTGAATTTCGAGAGTTCTCATAACAAAAGCCTTTTATTTGTTGAATCTCGTTCCTTGTTTCCTTCAACTCTTCAAGAACACCCGAGAAAACTTCGAGAATTTGAAGGAATAGCTCTTGGCTTCCTCACATTCCTTCTTTTTCTTTTCAAAGTTGGAGGTAACGGAGATTTCTTTTTCCTT
Organism: Papaver armeniacum; assembly: GCA_023531295.1. Taxonomy (NCBI): domain Eukaryota; kingdom Viridiplantae; phylum Streptophyta; class Magnoliopsida; order Ranunculales; family Papaveraceae; genus Papaver; species Papaver armeniacum. The sequence continues at coordinate 124,758 of JAJJWW010004118.1, forward strand.
CATGATTGATGGCTTAATAATCATATTAACATCTTTTCCATCAGAACTCATGATGCTTGGAGTATCCATACGTGTATGGGTTTGTGAGAGGAAATTACAATTTAAACTCAACAGGCAGTCTTAAGATGAAAAGAGTTTCAGAGAAGGAAAAGGAATGTAGGGTTACGAAACCTTTAACCACATAGGTTCACGCACAATCACAATCCTAAAGAGAGTAGAATTGTCGAGAATAACCCTCTTTTATTGATTAAACGGGAAGTCCCTTCAATATGAAAGAATTCCAATTTGCAAAACACATGAAAAATCTAAGAAAAAAAAAAACATTTTTTCTTAAAGCCCGAGTGTGCACAATCTTGTCTCTTTTAATCAGGCACATGAGACAAGATGCACCAAAACAACACAATTAAGTTGTCTTGCGGTGAACAACAATTTGTCCCATTTGTTTATAGGTAAAAATATTTTCCGCCCGATTTTGGTAAATTCGGTAGGTGAGTGAGAAACTGGTTTTAAACCTAAACAAATGTCTTTGCCCACGTGAGCACTTTCTAGATTCGAGATAAATGTTTGTATAAGTCGGCCTAAACCAACAAATGGCCCTCCAGGACTTGCTTCGGTCACAAAGTGGAGGAGAAGGGTTGATTTTGGGAGGGAAGCAAAGAAAGGTGTTGAGACCGAGAATAATGCAGGATAGTAGTGTCTCGACTTGTATCAGAAAGTGAAAGCTTAGGAAGCTTGCTAGAGATGAACGCTTTTTGGAGAGCTTGCAAAGTTGCCTTTTCTGAGAGTGTTGTATTTTTCTCTGACCGAGACTTGTTGTACAGGTGGAAATAGGTAAGACCTATTTATACAAGTCGAGATTGAAACGTACCCTGGCCTCATGAAGGAAGAGACTAAAGGGTGAAATAATGGGAGGAGGTGGTAACCGCATGGTGTTTATGGGTGGCGTTTTCACCATTATTTCCTCATTTTTGACCGCTTTATTCCTATTCACGCTTTCTTAATGTGAGCGTAGTGTACGCTGCATCTTTGTGACCGCCAAACCAAAACCCTAGAAAGCATCCCCGGTTTGTGTTGATGTCTCGAGTGTTGGTTGCACCTTGAGTGCAAGTGGTGCTGCTAGTGGCGCATGTGGCACATGTGCCAGGTATGGTATGTGCGGAATGCCTTTGTTGCGGGTTGCACCTTGAGTGCAAGTGGCAATGCAGGAGGCTGCTAGTGGCGTGTGTGGCATGTGCGGAATGCCTTGGTGGTAGGTTGTACGTTGATTGTAAGTGGCAATGCCAGAGCTGCTAGTGGCGTGTGTGGCAAGTGCCAATGGCGTGTGTGGAATGTCTTGGTGGTAGGTTGCACGGTTTGCAAGTTAGGCTACCAGCGATACATGTTGGCATGTGCCAATAGCATGCGTGGCCAATTTGGGTCACGACCTGGTAGGAAAAGCTACCAGCGAGCGTGTTGGAATGTGCGATGGCATGCGTGGCCAATTTGGGTCCACGGCCTGGTAGGAAAAGCTACCGGCGGCGTGTTGGCATGTGCCAATGGCATGCGTGGCCAATTTGAGTCACGACCTGGTAGGAAAAGCTACCGACAAGCGTGTTAGCATGTGCCAATGGCATGTGTGGCCAATTTGGGTCACGGCACTGTAGGAAAAGCTACCAGCGAGCGTGTTGGCATGTGCCAATAGCATGCGTGTCCAATTTGGGTCGCGGCCTGGTAGGAAAAGCTACCAGCGAGCATGTTGGCATGTGCAAATGGCATGCGTGGCCAATTTGGGTCATGGCCTGGTAGGAAAAGCTACCAGCGAGCGTGTTGGCATGTGCCAATGGCATGCGTGGCCAATTTGGGTCGCGTCTAGTAGGAAAAGCTACCGGCGGCGTGTTGGCATGTGCCAATGGCATGCGTGGCCAATTTGGGTCGCGTCTGGTAGAAAAGCTACCGGCGTGCGTGTTGGCATGTGCCGATGGCATGCGTGGCCAATTTGGGTCGCGTCACTGGTAGGAAAAGCTACGGCGTGTGATCGGTTGTCAATCCGTCAAAAATAATTTCACTTTTTTACTCACTAAATTTAAATGAAGTATAAAGTAAGGAAGAGTTCGTATCCTGAGAGGCAATTGTGGTTATGCAATTTTCAGTTTCTAAGGTAACCAAGGGGGATGTGTGTTGTTTTATCTAATAAATAAAAGTAATTGAAAGCAAATAAGTAATTGGAATAATCAATAAGGAGAAGATATTGGTCACGGGATAGTATCATTCACAAACATGTATTTTCATCAATGATTAGAATTGGTAATTTAATCTCTCATCTACTAATAGTCCTAGGATACCTTGATGTAAGAATAACCCGCTAATTCTGATTTCATCACAACCACATTAAAAGATGCATATGTGAATTCTTCCTGAAAGCAACCTAAAGTGTAAAAGCACAATTAGGTTTAACTCCCTAAAAGCAATAAGTTCTATGGAATAAGACTAATCAATGCAAACAAATGTGTAAAAGCACTAAACATTTTAACAAAAGTTATGATTCACTTGTGGCTAGTAGGATATATCACTACAAGCACTACCCCACAATTATGCTACTTAGAATCGGGGATAAACAACTTTTCGTATTGAAAACCTAATATAGCTCTAGAGATGAATGTAAATCGGATTGATTAGGACTCAACCAAACAAAATATCAAATCATGTAACACTATTAATTGTGAATCACAAACAATAAAATATTGAGACAAAACTAATTCATTGAATCATATAACATATTGAGAAATCAACTTTATCCCATAACCAATAATATGTTTAGCTACTCATAGCTATGGAGTTCATCATAATAATATTAATTGAAAGAAGAAGATGAACAAAAGCAAACCTAGAAGCGTAAACAAAACCGGCTCTCCCAAAAGTTCCAAAAAAATATGTATGCTCTCCCAAAAGTTGTAGAGGTCTTTCCTTTAAATAGCTCTCTTGTTTCCAAAATTAGGTCCTAATCTTCAAAGGTCCAAAGATAGAAGTCCACCAAGCCCATGTGTGAGAAAACCCATGTGAAAACTACTTGCCTAAAAACGGTCAGGAGAAAAGCGGTATTGTGGTAGGAAATTGGTGGAAGAGTGGCCAGAAAAATGGCTCGAGTGACCGGCAAAGTCGCCGGTCACCGGTCAGCGATCAACTCGGGTCAAGTGAGTCGACTCGGTTGACTCGGTAAGTCAGCCAGGAGTCACACCCCAGTCGATGAGTTAGAATCCAGGTGAGCTGAGTTAAGTTAGCCGGGGCAGAGGCCATTTGCAGTCCGGTGTTGCACAATCTTGGTGCATTACCAATTTCAATCCCGGCCAAGAAGGTGGCTGCGTACCGCACTTTCTCCATCACTCCATTGGCCAACATCACTCCATTCAGTGCCCATTATCAACAGCAGCACCACCTCAACAGCTTCATAAACCCCATTTCATCTATTACTGCAATTTTGTCTCAAACAATTCCACCTACAACCTCATGAGCAAACCATCACCATCTTAATTTGGATGGTGCAAGCCTGCAATCACCAGCTCCTCTTCCTGCCAAACTGAAACAACAAGCTCCCACCATTCGTGACTCATTTTCTGCTTGACTATTTGGCGTGAGCATTACAGCCGCTTCAATTCTGTTGCCATCTTTGCTGACATCACAACTTCAGGCAAACTGCATCTCACGGCTTTGTCTAGCATACATGTATGTTTTTTCTTTTGTAGCTCAATCTTTGCCAATGCCATCTCTCGATGCTTCTACCAGCTCGATATCCCTTATCACGGAGGCCATCACACCGGCTTCTAAGAGTTACTCTTTCTCTGCTTCTCTCCCCTTTGGCAAATGAAACACTGCAAGCTCATGGCAACACCCGGCAAGTCAGTTGCAATTAGATTTCGAGCAAAACAGCCCCGAGGCGAAACGGCCAAACTTGACCACCATTCCCATTTTACTCCATCCGCTCGATCCACTTCCTCCCTCTTTCTTTAACTTCTGTAGCAACTCATGAACCTCAAACCCATCTGAGTCACTTGCATAGCTGCCTGAGGCCACCGAAACCATGGAAATCATCGTGCCAATGTCATCAGCTCTTGCAACAACATCAACCTGTCATCGAAGCTCTCGCATGTCAGGTTGAGCCATTGCTTGCAATTGCATCTCATTTCAAACACAGCACCATTGCCACATTGCCATCCTACACTGAACTGCCTTGAGCATCATCTTGACGACGAATTACCACTGCGGTACACCGACTAACTTTGCCATATCCATTACTCAGCTGCTGCCATACAGGATCTACAATGCATCTTAAGCCAAAAAGTTTGTTGTTCATCATCATACAACCGACCAACACTTCATATTTCTTCAATTAACTCCATTCTCGAGCCATGAGATTTAAACCCATCTCAATTGAGTCAGAACTTCTCTCGATTTCTATCTCAAAACCCTAGCCAACGGGAATCACCAAATTCTTCTTCTTTGACATCTCGATCTCATTTCAAAACCCTAAATTTCTTATTCTTGAGTCTTGACAGGAACCATTAAATCCCCATCTGAACATCACCATTTCTTCCTCGAATTCTAACCAAAGTTCGATTTACTTCTTGACCTCAGATTTATCTCAACTGAACTCTCGAATCTCTTCATTCTGGTTCTCTGAATTTTATCTCTCAGACAGCAGCCACACAAGTCCTTCCTTTTACAAATTTTAGATGGGAAAATGATTGAGAGACTCTCAGAGTTAGGGCCATGTAGGAACCAAAACTATTATCGGCACCCAGTCGACTGGATAAGGGCTAACCGGCTCTATATGGATTGTCGGTTCCAGAGAACCGACAGTTCATTCTTCACATTTTTCTCACGCACCTTTGCCCGCTCCAAGTATAACTCGCATGTGAATTGGCCTTTGTGCTCCTTTAAGCTCCAAATGGCTAATTTCTTCTTCTTTTGCTCATAATGACTCCATTGCACCTAATAACTCAAAACTAAACATAAGAGATGCAATTCCCAAGGATAATAACAAATAAAGCATAAATACTAGATATAAAATTAGGTGTTTTACAACATCTATCAAATTCCCCCACACTTAGACTTTGCCAGTCCTCGAGCAAATCAAACAAAACTTATTCTAAAGGATACATACAACTCCGTCTCGTGAGGGTTTACTAGAGATATACCCACAAAACCTACTTTTCCAACTTACTAGTTCTCCGTAAGGATAGCATCCAACGCGCTAAGAAGACATAGAGATTCTGCACACTAGTCATAAGAAGTTAGACACATAAATGAACACAATCTCATCCTTAAAAGTTGAGAGAGAAATAACCATCCCTTATCGAAAGAAATTAGGGTTCGGAGTGATCGAAAGTCTCGACTCGCCTCACAAGGAAGGGTTTTATGAAGTTGCTCTCAATAATAAATAGCTTTTTATGGGTCACACATATGTCCAGGTTGGAATGAAGAGAGAATCCTGCACACGTTGAATAATAGGAAGGCAAAACCCTCCGAAACGTTTTGAAAACCCACATCTTTTATTTATTTTGAAAACCCTTTTTTTCTGATGATCTCTAAGAAAGGAAATCAACCACCTAACGAAGGTGGGAATATGCTTACTTACCTCGTTATCCGTTCGGCGTGCAGTTAGCACCACTCTCACAACATCCATAGAAACGTCTTCGGTCTTCAACTCTTGATGATAAAATCTTGAACTTCTTAGAATCTTGAAAATATGATTCTTTCCGCTAATTCCTTGTTGCTTGAAACTTCATTATAGATATTTTTTCTTCCATTGGCTTTATTTAAAGAATACAAAACTTAAAAATGAACTAAACAAACAAAAATATGATACAATGGATTTTTCTTGTCTCTTTTTTTTTTTTTTTTTTTTTTTTTTCTTGTCTCTTTTTTTTTTTGAGACAAGAGAAAATAAAATACAAATAAGATAAAATAAAATAAAAATATAAGTACAAAGGCCATGGTGTAAGTAGTTAACCGCTTTGTTCTTCACAACTTGTATGTCTTGATATCATAAACTTCTCGAACTCTCATCCTTGATAATTTTCACTCTTATACAATAGTCTTCAACTTGTAAAAAATCTACTCCTTGTCTTGTTGCTTTACTTGAATCTGAAATATGCTCATTTATGTACTATTGCTTGTAAACCTTGAACGTCTTCAACTTTCCTTCGAATTTATGATGCTCCTCTTGTTGATGATGATGGTGTTTCTATGGACCTGTTGGTGTAGAAAGAGATAAAGTGGATGGTGCTAACTGCGAACAAGATTACAAGTGGTATGTAAGTTAGCAATTCGATGTCACCATCATGATTGATAAAATAACACTCAAGAGATCAAAATAGTGCTTCTATTGGTGAGAGGTTGGGTAGCTCACCATTCTACCCAGAGTTTACGTACGGTGACACACACTCTAAAAGCACATATTTAGACAAGTACAAAGAATTGAAGGTCGGTGCCTCTCATGATGTAACATGGGTAGTCTCCACTATAGGGGACCACTACTCTAATACCGAATTCAGTCTGCACCTTATTTTCCATTGGCATGGTTAAATCCAACTTTAACTCTCATACAAGTAAGAAACCCTATCATGTTCTCTGTCATCTCTAAGTTCAGTCACTCTTATGAGAATCTCGATGTAATCTTAGCGACATGTATACTATGTGACTCTAAACTAACTACAAGTTGGAGTTTTTTATTCACTAATTTACATAAAAGTTGAAAAATTTGAAAAATTTACAATGCAAATGCTTAACCACTCCCCCATACTTAAACTTTACATTGTCCTCAATGTAAATTGAGTCATCCAAAGTAAGTCAAGGTGGGAAATCCTACATGATAATGTGACAAGAAATCCGAAAAAATAAAAACAAGACAAGAAATAAATACAAGACAAGAAATACTCATCCTTTGGGTTGCCTCCCATTTAGCGCTTGGTTTAAAGTCGTCAGCCCGACTATCTCCTTGATTTCTATGACTCCTCCAGAGGGAGTACTTCCACAAAGTTAACTCCTTCCACCACTTCGGAAGTGAAATTCTCATAATATGGTTTCAACCGGTGCCCATTAACTTTATGTTCTTTGCCTGTAGCTATGTTACGAATTTCCACTGCACCATGAGAAAACACATTAGCAACAATAAAAGGTCCGATCCATCGTGACCTTAATTTACCCGGAAATTAAATGCAAGCGAGAATTAAACAAAAGCACTTTTTACCCAATGCAAAATTGTTTCCTAGAAATCATGTTATCATGAAATGCTTTCGTCTTTTCCTTATAAATGTGTGAGCTTTCAAATGCATCATTACGAAGCTCCTTTAGCTCTTGGAGTTGTAACTTCCTTTGCTTTCCAGCCCCATCCATCTCCATATTGCATTGCTTAATAGCCCAAAACGCCTTATGCTCAATTTCAACGGGTAAATGACAAGGTTTTCCATACACAAGCCTAAAGGGAGACATCCTGATAGGTGTCTTGTATGCGGTTCTATAAGCCCACAAAGCATCATTAAGTCGCATGCTCCAATCTTTCCTTGTTGGGTTCACCGTCTTCTCTAGAATGGATTTCACCTCTCGGTTAGACACCTCGGCTTGTCCATTTGTTTGGGGATGATAAGGTGTTGCAATCTTGTGCGACACATTGTACTTCTTCAACAAGCTTTGTAAAATCCTGTTTTTGAAGTGAGAACCCCCATCGCTAATTATGGCTCTTGGAATTCCAAACCTTGCAAAGATATTAGCTTGCACAAAATCTGAAACCACTTTAGAATCATTAGTTGGGGTGGCCTTAGCCACCACCCATTTAGAGACATAATCAACAACAAGTAAGATATAAAAATTCCCATGGGAGTTGACAAAAGGACCCATAAAATCAATACCCCATACATCAAAAACTTCAATAAATTGAATAAAAGTTTGTGGCATTTGATTTCGGGCACCTAGATTGCCTGTTCTTTGGCACCTATCACAAGTTGTACAAAATATATGTGCATCCTTAAACAAGGTTGGCCAATAAAAACCGCTTTCAAGTACCTTATGAGCGGTTCTCTTACTCCCAAAATGTCCTCCGCAAGCATAAGAGTGACAAAAAGACAAGATAGAATTGAATTCATATTCGGGAATGCACCTTCATATTACTTGGTCACTGCCATGTTTCCATAAGTATGGATCATCCCATATATATTGGTTTCCCAACTTCTTAAGTTTGTCCCTCTCAGCACGTGACAAGTTCTTTGGGATTTGTTTAGATACCAAGTAATTCACAATGTCAGCATACCATGGTTCTCCAAAGGCAATTGAGAATAGTTGCTCATCCGGGAAACTTTCACGCAATGGGATAGCTTCCTTGTCCACAACAAGACGGCTCAAGTGATCCGCAACGGTGTTCTCAATCCCTTTCTTGTCCTTGATTTCAATATCAAACTCTTGCAAGAGTAAAATCCATCGTATGAGCCTCGGTTTCGCTTCTTTCTTCATTAGCAAGTACCTAAGTGTTGCATGATCAGAAAAGACAATAAATTTTGTACCAATTAGATAAGAGCGAAACTTTTCCAAAGCAAAAACAATGGCTAACAACTCTTTTTCAGTGGTTGTGTAGTTTTGTTGGGCCTCATTTAACGTTCTAGAAGCATAATAAATAGCATGAGGTATCTTCCCCACACGTTGCCCAAGCACCGCACCAACCGCATAGTCACTTGCATCACACATGAGCTTAAAAGGCTTGCTCTAATCCGGTGGTTTAATGATAGGGGCTGAAATCAAAAGTTCTTTCAAACGATTGAATGCCGCCATACACTTTTCATCAAAGTTAAAAACCACATCTTTTTGCAATAAGTTGCAAAGTGGTGATGCTATCTTGGAAAAATCCTTGATAAATCTACGATAAAAACCTGCATGACCAAGAAAAGAGCGTATCTCCCTCACCGTAGCGGGAGGGGTTAAAGCACGAATAAGGTCTATCTTAGATTTATCGACTTCCAAGCCTTTAGAAGATATTATATGGCCTAAAACTATGCCATGAGTTACCATAAAATGGCACTTCTCCCAATTTCAAAGACAAGGTTTGTTTCAACACATCGTTCAAGGATTAGAGACAAGTTGTTCAAGCAAAGGTCAAATGAATCACCAAAGACACTAAAATCGTCCATGAACACTTCGATTATGTTTTCAACATATTCTGAGAAGATACTTACCATACACCTTTGAAAAGTAGCTGGAGCATTGCACAAGCCAAAAGACATCCTTCTATAAGCAAAAGTACCGAAAGGACAAGTGAAAGTGGTTTTCTCTTGGTCCTCCACGCTATCACAATCTGATTATAACTCGAATAGCCATCAAGGAAGCAATAATAAGAGTGTCCAGCTAAACGTTCAAGCATTTGATCAATAAAAAGCAATGGAAAATGATCTTTTCTAGTAGTGGCATTCAATTTCCTGTAATCAATACAAACCCTCCAACCGGTTTGCACACGAGTTGGAACAAGTTCATTCTTATCATTCTCCACCACCGTCACACCTGATTTCTTTGGTACTACTTGTACCGGGCTTACCCACTTGCTATCAGATATGGGGTAGATAACACCCACGTCCAAAAGCTTTAGTATCTCCTTTTTCACAACTTCCATCATGGGAGGGTTCAAACGACGTTGTGCTTCCCTTGTAGGCTTTGCATCGTCCTCTAAACGGATTTTGTGCATACAAACGGAAGGGCTTATACCCTTGATATCATCAATTGTCCATCCTATGGACGTCTTGTACTTCCTTAGCACCCTTAGAAGTTTTTTCTCATGTAATTCACTAAGCTCATTAGAAACAATCACATGTAACTCTTCATTATCACCCAAGTACAAGTACTTTAGGTGATCGGGAAGAGGTTTCAATTCTAACTTTGGAGATTTAACAATTGAAGGTACAAGTTTTTCATCACTGCATGGTAAAGAAATAAAAGAGATATTATGAGTTTCCGAGCATCCTTGTAGGGAGTTAAGATCACCAAGGGCTTCCTTGACTTCATTACCACACTCTACACCATTATCCATGGATGTAGTTAAAACGGTTTCCAAAGCATCTTCACTATTCAATTCAAACACTTGTTGTGCCAATGTATCCATAACATCAATAGAGAAACAAGAGTGGACATCACTAGGATATCTCATCGTCTCGAAAATGTTGAAACGTATTGTTTCTCCATCAAACTCCATAGTTAACGTTCCCTTGTCCACATCAATAATAGTTTTCGCCGTTTTCATGAAGGGACGCCCAAGTAGCAATGGAAGAGATGAGTCCGGTGACCCTTCATTCATCTCTAACACACAAAAGTCAGCTGGAAATACTAATTGATTAACCTGCACAAGAACATCCTCAACAATACCCATTGGGTAGACATTAGAGCGATCGGATAATTGCAATACAATTCCAGCCTTTTTTAAGAGGACCAAGATCAAGTGAATTATACATTGATGCAGGCATAACATTAAAGGATGCACCTAAATCCAACATAGCTTTGTTAAATGTTGTGTTACCAATTGTGACGGGAATGTCAAAACTAATAGGGATCCTTGCACTTAAGTGGGAGTTTGTGTTGTAAGATTGCCGAAGCATTCTCCCCCACACTAAGAACTTCATTACCTTTGAGCCTTTGCTTATTGGTACACAAGTCCTTCAACACCTTTGCATACTTTGGAACTTGCTTAATAGCATCAATGAGTGGTATGTTCACATGGATCTTTTAAGAACGTCTAAAATCTCCTTTTCTAGTTCCGCCTTCTTGGAACTTGCAAATCTGCGAGGGAAAGGTAAAGGAGGAACATAAGTAGAAACCGGAGTTTTAGAGTTATGAATAGGTACCTCAGAAGTTTGGGCAGAATCCTCATTTTTCTCCTCCAAAACAGGTTCCTTTGGTGTTTCCACCTTGCCCGAATCAGTAACTTCGGGTTGCACAAGTTGTGTACCACTTCTCAACGTAATAGCATTGACAGTTTGACACCCTCTTTTGGGTTAATAGGTTGAGAAGGGAGTTTCCCACTATTTTTTGCCTTCAATTGGTTCAACTCAATAGCCATGGAGCCCATTTGTGTCTGCAACTCCTTGATAGCACTCTTAGTTTCCTGCTAACTTTCTTTAAACATGGTGGAAATGCCTTGCATCATTGTTTGAAGCTTTGAATCGATATCGGAACCTTGATTTTGCATTGATTGTTGTGCTTGTGGTTGCTGAAATTGTTGTTGTTGCGGTTGAAATCCACTCGGACGGTTGAAAGTAGGTTGTTGGATTGCACCTTGCTTGTTGGCATAGCTAAAACTGGGATGATCTCTCCATCCTAGATTGTAAGTGTTGGAGTAGGGATCATACCGTCTTTGTTGATTTGGAAAGACCGCATTAGCTTGCTCATCTTCATAACATCGAGGAGAACTTGGTATAACCGCGGCTGCAACTTGTTGCATCATTGCTGTCATGTTACCCATTTGTTGACGAAGTTCCTCAACCTCGCTCACTTCATTTACTCTTCTTAGAAGCACATCCGAACCACGAATCAAGAATTGTTGTGAGTTCGCTGCCATGTTTTCAATCAACTCTCTAGCTTGTGTCACCGTCTTGTTCACTAGTGCACCGCCACATGCAGCATCAAGGAGATTCCTATCACTTGATTGGAGTCCTTCATAAAAGTATTGGATAATCATAGCGTCACTAAATTGGTGGTGAGGGCAGCTTGCCACCAATCTCTTGTATCGTTCCCAACACTCATACAAAGATTCTCCCACATTTTGCTTCATCCCAAAAATTTCCTTGCGAATTTGAGTAGCCTTCGATGCAGGAAAATACCTCTCTAAGAAAATTTTCTTCAACCCGTTCCATGTAGTAACACTTCCGGATGGCAAACAGTACAACCAATCCTTAACGCTATCCACCATAGAAAACGGAAAAACTTTCAACATTGCACCATCGGCATTAGTCTCCGCTGGAAGCATGGCCTTGACAATGGTATGGAAGTCCATAAGATGCTTGTTTGGGTCTTCATTCACCATGCCATGGAACTTTGGTAACTCTCGAAGTAACCCCGGCTTGATCTCAAAGGTTGAGTTAGTTTGGATACACCATTGTTGTGCATCAAGCCTATGAGAAGCCAAGTCCTTGAGTGTACGATTTGCACCACCCATTGCTTCTTCTTCTTCAACTTGTGGTTCGTCTACGAATGGAACCTCTTGTTCTCCTTCTATTTGTAACTCTTCTTCCACTTCTAACTCTTGATCTTCTGTTGTGTCTTGACTTGGTTGGAGTATTCTGCCTCTTCGAGTAGCTATCCTGCACCTTGGATAGTTCCAATCTTTAGAAGCCAGGGATTAGGTACCTGAAAACAATTCTCGCAAACAAGTGAGAAACAAGACAAGAAAACAAAAATCAAAGATAAAAGCAGAAATTATAAAAAAAACTAAAAACTTAATAACAAGCCGTATGCCTCCCCGGCAGCGGCGCCAAAATTTAATCGGTTGTCAGCCGAGCAAAAATAATTTCACTTTCTCACTCTACTAAATATAAATGAAGTAGGTGATAAGAAAGAGTTCGTTCCCACAGAGAGGCTTTTGTTGTTATAGAATTTCAGTCTCTTAGTAACCAAGGGGGATTTTTGTTTTATCTAAGCAATAAAATAGAGCAAAGCAAATAAAATAATTTTAATAATCAATAAAGAGAAAATATTGGTCATGGGATAGTATCATTCACAAACATGTATTTTCATCAATGACTAGAATTGGTATTTTAATCTCTCATTTACTAAAAGTCCTTGGATACCTTGATCGCAAGTATATACCGCTAATTCCCTGATTTCATCACAACCACATTAAAAGATGCATATGTGAATTCTTCCTAGAAAGCAACCTAACGTGTAAAAGCACAATCAAGTTTAACTCCCTAAAAGCAACAAGTTCTCTGGAATAAGACTAATCAAGGCAATCGAACGTGTAAAAGCACTAATTCGATTTAACCAAGGTTATGATTCATTTGTGACTAGTAGGATATATCACTACAAGCACTACCCACAATTATGCTACTTAGAATCAGGGATAAACAACTTTTTCGTATTGAAAACCCTAATATAGCTTTAAAAATGAATGCAAATCGGATTGATTCCGGACTCAACCAAACAAACAATCAAATCATATGACACTATAAACCATGAATCATAAACAATAACTTATTGAGACAAAACTAATTCATAGATTCAAATAACATGTTGAGAAATCAACTTTATCCCATAACCAATAATATGTGTTTAGCTACTCATAGCTTTTGAGTTCATCATAATCATAATCAATAATAAAATAATGAAGAAGATGAAAAACAAATGAAAAGCAAACCCTAGTCGCCGCTCTCCAAAACTCCAAGTAGAAAAATACGTGATCCCTTTAGTTGTAGAAAACTTTCTCCTTTTGTAGCTTTTCATCCTTCCAAAACTAGGTCTTCAAAGACCAAAGTCCAATAACAAGATGTCCACCAAGCCCATATGTGAGGAATACCCATGTGAAAATATCTCCCAAAAATAGTCGCCGGAAAAATGGTATTATGGCCGGAAATTGGCCGGAGAAGTGACCGGAAAATAGCTCAAGTGACTGGCAAAGTCCACCCGGTCACCGGTCAAATGAGTCGACTCGGTCAGGTCAACCGAGTCAAGGTCTAGTCGGCCGAGTTAACTCAGAGTCTGCTATCTAACCAGCTGAATGGGCTGAGTCGGATCAGGCCAAAGCTATCTTGCGAAGGCCATAGCCCATATTGCACAGCCTAGTCCTGTGCTGCACCATCAGTGCGCTTCAGCCACATTCCACTTGCGATAAAATCTTGCAGTCAGTTCCAGCTGCTACAACTCTCAAACCATTTCATTCTCCACAAACCACATAGCACCAACATTATCATATCTCTTAAGCTCAATGGATACACAAGTTATGTCATTCAATCACCATCTTACAGCTTCATAACTTCTCTTTCTGCACTTTCTTGTTCTCTACATCCTTACCCCAACACCACCATCCTTAAGCTCATCTGATACAGCTGAGTCTAGACCCAGCATTACCACCTGCGAGTCAGGTTTAACAACATCGTTTTCTGCAGCAGCTTCAGTTCATCTCTGCCTAAGACTCCTACATTCTTCAATTCACAGCTCCATAATCTCCAGCTGCAGATCAGTTTTAACGTGCTCAGTTCAAGTGCAATTTCATAACCCCACCTGCAACTGCATCAACAACTCGTATTCATTCACCGGATCAGTTCAGCTGTCATGTAAGCTCATCCAGCTACTTCCATTGCATATAAACACAACTGCAATACATACACACAAACCCACTGCAGTTACTCAATTGCTCTTCCCATTCAGACGACCCCAAACCATCTAGCTGCTTCCACCAACAAACCATCTGGCACTGCAGGCACAACTCTACCAGAACCAGCACTTGCATCAAAATCATTACAACCCATGGAAACATCCTGCTTTAACTTCATTTTGCAGCTTCAACTGCAACATTAATTCAACCTACATCTTCCCAGAAATCTTCAACAGCATCACAAATTTAGTCCCATGAAAACAGTTTCATCTGCACCACTCCATTTCAGCTTTGCACTCAGGCCACCACACTCTAGCACCAACAATGTTTCCTTCTGCAATTTCTTGCATATACCAGCACCATCAAACTCAACCATCGATACACACTGCACCTGTTGCAATTCCAATACCTCCACTGTATTGCCATCAAGACCTGTATCTGGTTCCATCTCAGTTCAGGCCATCTAGCATAACAACTTCATCTTCCCTGACATAAACCAGTGCCACAAACAACACCTGAACTGCATCTGTACCTTCACATGTCCTAGCATACATCTATAACAGCTGCATCTCAGATTTGCACCCACATTTTGAACTGCTTCTACTCCTCCATTCATCCATTTGACTCTGTCAATTTTTCTCAGCTCAAGAACTCCAAATCCAGCCCTCCAGTTCAAGCTTCTCATCTAGACCCATTTATAGCTTTCGCATCCACCTGAATTCTCTTGAACCAACATCAACAACAGCTTCATCTTTCACTTCCAACAAAACCCTTCAATTCATTGTGCTAATTCAGATTCAAATCAACCCTGACTTGGGTTTCTTCTTCACTTCAACAACAAATTAATCGATAGTAATAGCTCTCAATTTCATTCCCATTTGCTTCAATTAAAGACCCATGCTCAAACGATTTCAACCACCAGAAAGAGCTTCTCGATCTGCAATACTAGAACCCAACCTGAAATCAACCTAAACTCCAACTTCAGGCAGCAAAATCGAACCTAAAACCCCATGAATCTCTTCTGATTTTTCTGAATTTCACGGATTCGATCCCACCTGTTCACTGCTTCCTTCTTGACCTGAATTTCATAGCCAAACCCTTTGATAAACATCTCGATTAGAACCAGATCAACCCATTTCTTCTCTACATCAGATTCACGGAAAAACCATCTCAAACCCATCAAGCAGACATCTCAGATCTCATTTCAAAACCCTAAATTTCTTGTTCTTGAGTCTTGAGTCTTGAGTCTTGACAGGAACCATTAAATCCCCATCAGAACAGCATCATTTCTTCCTCGAATTCTAACCAAAGTTCGATTTACTTCTTGACCTCAGATTTATCTCAACTGAACTCTCGAATCTCTTCATTCTGGTTCTCTGAATTTTATCTCTCAGACAGCATCCACACAAGTCCTTCCTTTTACGAATTTTAGATGGGAAAATGATTGAGAGACTCTCAGAGTTAGGGCCATGTAGGAACCAAAGCTATTGTCGGCACCCAGTCGACTGGATATGGGCTAACCAGCTCTATATGGCTTGTCGGTTCCAGAGAACCAACAGTTCATTCTTCACCTTTTTTCTCACGCACCTTTGCCCGCTCCGAGTATAACTCGCATGTGAATTGGCCTTTGTGCTCCTTTTCGCTCCAAATGGCTAATTTCTTATTCTTTTGCTCATAATGACTCCATTTCACCTAATAACTCAAAACTAAACATAAGAGATGCAATTCCCAAGGATAATAGCAAAGAAAGCATAAATACTAGATATAAAATTAGGTGTTTTACAACACCTATCATCTATGTTATTCTGTTGTAGCCTTGGGAGGTGGATGATTGTTGATTTTGTTGTGTTGATTATTTGTCCTGGTGAAGTGTTGTAAGATTGAAGTATCTTCTTTAGGTGATTGCTACTTTCTTGGGTAGCTTGGTACGTAATTAGTAGATCGTCTGCATACATTAGATGTAAAATTGGTGGTGCATTTTTTGATATCCGGAGACCTCCGACCATGTTTTTTGCTTCAAGAATAGCAAGATTTGTTGATAGAATTTCTGCACAAATAATGAAGATGTAGGAAGATATAGGATCACCCTGTCTGATACCCCTGGAAGGTGTGATGAATCCATAAGGTGTACCATTGATGTTGACCGAGTAAGTGACGGA
This sequence comes from Papaver armeniacum, assembly GCA_023531295.1. Classification (NCBI taxonomy): domain Eukaryota; kingdom Viridiplantae; phylum Streptophyta; class Magnoliopsida; order Ranunculales; family Papaveraceae; genus Papaver; species Papaver armeniacum. Next base: position 141,231 of record JAJJWW010004118.1, read on the forward strand.
TTTGATACATAGCATGATATACTCCACAAATATTGATGGAAATCCCAGTCGGGTAAATGCTTTTTTGATGAATCCCCAATCAAGGCTGTCATAAGCTTTCTGAATATCTAGCTTTAGAGCTATCTTTGGGTCTTTGGTGATTGAAGATGTTTTGATGTGGTGGAAAATCTCTCTGGAAATTGCTATGTTGTCATGAATTGATCTTTGAGGTACGAAGGCACTTTGGTAAGGGCTTATTAAGAATGGGAGAAGGGGGCGTAATCGATTGACCAGGATTTTTGATATGATTTTGTAATTGACATTGCAAAGGCTGATAGGGCTGAATTGGGATGGTTTTGTTGGATTGTCGACTTTTGGAATTAGTGTTATGTTTGTGTGATTCATTAGAGGATGTATGTTTAAGGAATTGAAAAAACTGCGTACCATAGCTATAAGTTGTAGGTGTGTGGTGTCCCAGAAAACTTTAAAAAACTTACTGGTGTATCCGTACGGTCCCGGAGCGCTTTCCGAATTAATGGAGAATAGAGCTTGCTTGATTTCTCTCACCGTAACTTCTGCAGAAAGACTGTCACATTGCGCTGATGTCAATCTTGGAGTGATTTCCTCAAAGAGTGTCTCATCTATCGTTGTATTTGGGGCAGTATATTGGGTATTGAAATGGTCCAGAATGATCTGGATGACCTGGTCTTTATCACTGACCCAGTTTTTTTGATGATCCCGTAATTGCTTTATGTTGTTACAACTTCGGTGGATGGTTGCCTTTGTATGGAAGAAAGTCATATTATTGTCTCCCAATTGGAGCCACTGAATTCTGGATCTTTGCTGCCAGTATGTTGCATGGCATTGGAGTAATGTGAGGTGGTGATTGCGAAGCTCTTTGTCACGTTGTATCCAGAAATTTAGTTCCTCGCCGGTGTGAATAGCGCACTAGTGTTGAGCCCTTTGAATTTCTGCCGTTGATTTATTAATTAATGTTGGAAGGTGACCAAAAGTGTTCTTGTTCCATTCCATCAGAGTTTGTCCCGTTGTGATTAATCTGAGCTGAAGGTCTAGAGCAGAGTCTGAGTCACTTTGTTACATCCATGCTGATTCGATAATCTGCTTCAGTTGTGGATGTGTAAGCCATACATGTTCAAACTTGTAATTTTTTTGTCCTTGCCAATCGATTGCTTTGGTGTGCAGCAGGATGGGAGCGTGATCCGAAGCAATCCTCGGGAGGTGAGTAACTCCTGCATAAGGATTTGTTGTTCGCCAATGTTGGGTTGCAATTGCCTTATCAAGCCGTTCCATTATGTTGTCTTGACCATGTTGGTTGTTTGTCCAGGTGAATGGATCCCCTCGAAATCCTGAATCTATGAAACCCATTTGATCAATCATCGTTAGAAATGGCTGGATTTGACTATAAGTGATTTGTCTTCCTCCATTTCTTTCCGATTGATCCATTGTGTCATTAAAATCTCCTATCAGCAGCCATTCCGTTGATATGATGATATTGGGGAAGATTGTTGGGAAATCTTGCCAAAAATCCGTTCTCGCATCCGGGTGTGGCGGTCCGTATATACCTGTGCAGAGCCATGGTTGGGCGGGGGGTGGAGGTTTGATAAGGACGTGGATGTAACTTTGGGATTGGAGTTGTAGTTGCAGGAAATCCTACACTACACCCCTCACAAGAATCCACACAATCAAACCATTGAAGATGAACAATTATAATTTTTATTGATTAATTTCTCGAATGTTTACAAGATAAAATGGAAAAGAGCTAAAGAAATTACAATCACTATAAAATTTCTCTCTCTTAATGACTTGCCCAACACTCGAAAAAAGATCTCTCTTCCAATAGGCCTGCTCGGCTCTTTATATAGGGTATTACATAATGGATGACAGCTAAGCTGTCCTTTATTTTCGGGAATGACTTGCGAAGTGTCGCAAGTGTACAAATGCATAATCTTGCGACACTCCTAGTTCTCGCTAGATCTTCACACCTTTCTCGTATTCTGACTATCGTCATCCATTGCGTCACTTATTTTACTCGTCTGCGATACCTTCACTACGTAACGTTTATGAATTTCGCAGAGGTGTTAGTGTTGCGATATTCTGATCCTACATCTTGCCTCTTCTCATGTGTTCTCTGCGAATGAGGGAATGTCATGAGAATTATCATTTTTGAAACTGCCGCAACTGTTCATCCTTATCTGTTTGGCGATTTGACTTCATACTTTTACACTAAATCTATAATACGTGTCTCTTCTCCACCCATTTTTTGACACGTCTCTTTCATCCGTTACTTCTCAACCATTCACATCTCTTCTCGCATTAAATGCGTTTATTTTCTCGAGAATTCTTCTCTATATATAGTTTTCTCATCTTCCTCTTCTTCTTTTTTACTTTCTCTCTGCAATTTTTCTTCAATTCTCCTCCGTAACTTCCTCTTCGTAAATTTTCTTTTTCCTTTGATCTTCAACTCCTTAATCATTCCCATACTCTAAAAATGGCTCCACCTGGTCGTAGATATGAAGTTCTCTTGGGAGAGGCTCAAAAGGATTTACAAGAGAAAGGTTTCACATTATCCACTATTCCCCATCAAGAATCTTCATCTATTCTCTCCACCAAATTATTTACTGATCATTGTTGTGATAATCAAAAGATCATAATCTCGCTAGGTCAGATTCTCGCGCCGGCCTTCCCATTCCTCTCTACAACCCTGAACTTCCTTTATTTTATGAAATTCTTGCTCATGAGAAATTCTCGCGAGCTGTTTACCAATTAAGTGGAGATTGTATCCGCTTAATGGTTGAGTTCGCCAACCGTGGCGCTGGTAAAGGGTCTCTCTATTCTAATGCAGTCAGAGATCCTAAATTTGTAGACTTAGAGATATTCGCTGAGAAGTATTCAGTAGAGAATTTCTTTGAGAATTATGAAGTAATAAACATGAAGAACGATAGAACTCGCTGGGGTGCACGTTTGAAAAGAAGAGAAAATATCCCCAGCGACAAAGTACTTATGCAGGATATCGATTGGCACTCCGGCAAGAACAATGTTCCTCGCCATTCCAAAGATGACAAATGGTGTGTCCTTCCACTATTTTTGAATGGACCTTATATTTCAGGTTCGAATGTACTCCCTGCGAATCTCGCCAACTATCAACCTCGGGTATTTAATTGGCCCGAGAAAGCTAAGAGGTATGCTTCCTGAATTTCGCTCAGTTTGTAATTATTACTTCTTTTTACATCTACTAATTTTGCGAAATTTTCAGATTGTTAAATTGAGAAAAAGTTACGAGAGAAATCCTAAGGCGAGTACTCTGGAAATTCTCCAGTCGATCACGGATGAAGTAAGAAATACTTTTCTTTATTATTTTTAACAATATTGTTGCCTCTGTTTCTTATCTTCATTCGTGTGCAAAGGTTGGCATTGAGGTTGTTGAAGAACAGGATATTTCTGAAGCTGCGAAAGCTAAAGGCAAGAGTAAAATTCCTCTTCGCCAGAAGAAATCTGCTGCTCCACCTTCTAAAAAACGGAAAATCCATTCTTTTTCTCATTCCAGTCCTCAATCCAGCGAGAGCTCTGATGAAGATAATGATGATGTTGGCACCTCTCTTGCGAAGGAGAATCATCCAATTGAATCTGCTATGGCGCAACTATCTAGTATCTTCTCTGACTCTATGCAAGGGATGGGAGATGATCATTTTTCTGCCACATGCGAAGCTCTCGCAAATATCTGCGATGCTCCCTTACTAGAGGATGATGATTCTTTTCGTGGAGTTTCCAGAGCAGTGACTCCCAGTTTCCTAAACGCACTTAGTGCCTTGGTATGTCTATATTTCCTTATTTCTGCATGATTTCAATTATAAACCTCATCTTGACGATTTCTTTATTTTCCTTTATAGTCTGGGAGAGCTGTCTTTGTTGTTGCCTCAGATCTCGAGAAAAGGCGCAACAGTCTCGAAAAGAAAAACCTTCAACTTAAGAAGAAGAATGAAGAATTGGAAGCTGAAGTTGTTTCTCTTCGCAAGAGAGATAAAGAACTTGAAAATGAAACTGCTACTCTTCGTGAAAAGACCAAACAATTGGAAGTTGAGTCCTCCTCTCAGAAGGACAAGATATCTAGCCTTCAAAATGCTAATCAACAACTTTATGGTATAAAATTCTTCTCTTTTCCTTGCTTTTGCTCTGTCATTTGTTTTTCTTTATCTGACTTATCATTTTCGCAGACGTTTATAACCTTTCTGATGAAGCCATTCTTCTTCACTCATTTCCTGAGCCTATGGATAACGATGCTCTTCTCGCCCATCTCAATGATTCTTTAAATAGCTTTTCAAATAACAAAATCAAACTTCTTTCTCTAAATGAACTTCAATCCAGATTCCGCCTTTTAGAAGCTGATCATAGATCTAGTTTGAGTTTAGCCAACCAATTTAAACACCTATATCTTAGTTCCCAAGAGAAAATTAATACTTTAAGGAAGAAGGTTAGTGATCTTATAGATGACAAAGACCGCATTGCTAATCAAGGTGCCCAAGCATTAGCAAAATTTCAAAAACTCTTCTTGAAGTTCAAGTTGAGCGGGATGAATCCATTCGCCAAAATACTATTCTTAGCGAAAGAGAGAATCAAATTCGTTCCCTTCTTCTCATAAACAGTGACGATGAGTTCGCTTGGGCTTGATTAGCGAAAGTTCTAGATGACGCCAGAAATAATTTAGGTGTTAACGTTAGTCTTCAAGTTGAGCACAGAGCCTTGATTAGGGATATGATTTCTGATAGAGAAGGTTGTTGATCATTCTTCTTTACTTAATTGTTTATTATATATGAAGCTGTCATCAAGTTCTTCGATTTATTGCTCTACATTCGCGCAGAGGTGAAAAGAGATTTGAGAAAAGAATTGAAGAACTTGAATCAGAAAAAGAACAACTTGCAAAGGACTTCTCTCTTCGCAATGACAAGTATTCCAAGTTGAAGAAGCAACTACAAATTACTGTGGCGAATTTCAAAAATGATGTTGTTCTCTTTCGCAATCAGACTAGTAAGACAGTCTGTGATGACAACAGTATTCCTCATTCTTAATACCCTTGTCTTCTTGACAAAATCCCTGAGAACATGCCTTCTTTGGATATTTCTGATAGCGATGCTAGCGAAGAAGAATCTGATGAAGATAATGAAGTAGAAGGATCTGGTGAAGAAGAAGAATCAAACAAGAAATAGCACCATTTTCTTCTTTCTCTTTTTGTAACATCTGTATATTTATCCTTTTAATCTTCCATCTTTATAATCTCTTATTGTAAGTTTCTTGGATCTTCAAATACAAATTCTACTTTTGTTGTCCCTTTCTGCACATGCTAAAAAAGCAATTCTTTTTTGCAATATGGTTAATCAATATTATGAATGCGTAAATCTATCATATGAAAATAAATAATATGTTCTCAATCTATGCATTCCCATACTTGCCTCTGTTATTTGTTTTCAAATGAATGATTAAGCAAATAACCTTTAGATGGTAACATGCCTCGGTCTACGCAATTGTTGTTCTTTGAATTCTCGCGAGAGAATGTTTCTTGGTTGTTTTCAAGATCTCATTTTTTCTTTTTCTTTTTTGTGGTCTTATTTTGCCTTCCTAGTTAAAGGTCTTATTGCGCCACCTCTTGTCATTGCGACAAAATCGCAGGACGTCTTTACACTTTCATGTAAAGACCCATTAATTTTTCCTTATCATTTCTTAGTATTGTTGCCTCTGCAGGATAATTTTATTGCGACAATATGACAGGCCTAGATTTTCTTGCGAAAATAAAGCCCCATGACATTGCCGTCTTGCGACGAAATCGCAGGACGTCCTTACACTTTCATGTACTGACCCATTGATCTCGTCTTATCTTTGTCTTTTGTATTATTGCCTCTTAAGGATCATCGCACAAATATGTCATGAGGCTTTATTTTCTTGCGAAAATAAAGCCTCATGACATTTGCGTCTTAAGACACTTATCAGCTCCCTAATGGAGGGTGCCGCCCTTATCATCTCCCTGGTTGCCCCTTCAAGGAGGCGTACATCGGCCATACAAGACTAGCTCCTCCCATCCGGTCTTAACAACAACCAGTTGTTTTCGCAGCCTCTTATCCCTTTTACCTATAGGGCTTATGGTTACGAGACTGCACCCTAAGTGGAGTTTTCTTCGGGCCGAGTGCAACATATGCCAAGACTTGCCGAGACACTTCAAATGTCCCAAGCACTCTTGGCTCAACCGTGTACCTCGGAGCCTTGATCATACGCTGACTCCTTAGAAGAGACCCTCGGTCGTCCAACCAGGGTATAACCTTATATATATAGTTGGAAATCCAAGGTATCTCTCCTGGATGGGCTTTATTGACCCCAAATCTCCATGACTCGGGTTCCGGGCGGTGTAACCTTTTCCCTGAGCCATGTAAAGAGATACCCCATTATATGACGCACTTTAGGTCTTACATTTGCCTCTTGCGAAATTTTATTCGCGAACTAGGGTGTACGCCATAAAGGTTCGTCCCATTCTGATATGTCATTGATTTTAGATTGTTTCTTGTCATCATTTCTGCGTGAATTTCACGTATTCTCTTTTTTTTTTTCGATTATCATAGTCTTTGTATCTTCATCCTGTCTTTATTATTCAAATTCCTGCGAAAGCTTCGCGTATTCTTTTTTCGATTATCATAGTCTTTGCATCTTCAACCTGTCTTTATCACTCAAAATTTTTTTTTTTTTTTTTTTTTTTACAACCTTCGCAAGTCTAGAATCAATTATTCACTCCTTTCGCCTCTTACTTATGTTGCTCTCTGCTTCTTCATTATTCAAATTTCCTAATACTGCCTTCCCTTTTGCGAAATCATCGCAATTTCCAACTTTCTTCAGGCATTGGTTTCGCAACGTATTTTCTCCTCTCACCTCTATTGCGTCCACCATTAGTGTTTCCCGTCTTTGTTCATTTTTGATGTTTTGCTTCCAGTTCTTCTTCTGAGCAGCTCTTTCCTCGCAAGATTCCACATCAACTTCATAGCACTTTTGTCCCTCAACCCAATCTCCTTTTATGACTCTGACACCACTGGGATGAGGAAATTTGATGCACTGGTGATAAGTCGACGCTACACCCAAAATCTCATGTATCCAAGGTCGCCCAATCAATGCGTTATAGGGAGATTCCACATCGACTATGCCGAACAAAATTTCAGTTGATAATCCTTTCAGTGGTATTCGCATATGAGCTTCTCCTTTAGGCTTGTTGGCAGTAACGTTGAAACCATAGATCTTATAAGTTGAAGGTATTAGATCTTCGTCCTTCCCTCCCATAGTCTTGTAAGTATGGTAAAAAAGGATATTTGAGCTTCGGTATCGATTAAGACTCTATTGATTGCCCATGAATTTTTCGCCTCATTACCTTCATCATCAACGGGTTTTGGGTTAATCTCCAATCTTACCACTAATGGGTTGTCATGCATCTCTCCACCCTCGGGTACTTCTTCTCGCGATAAAAGAAATAATCGCTTTTGCCATTCCTTTAGTGGCGATGTCTTCGCGATGTTCATTATTTCTCTATTATCGCATCTCTTGCGAAAACCCTACTTAGAACACTATCATGAAAATCTTCGACTGTACTGTACGAATGCACAATAGAGTTGCAAGACAAATTCTTGGCTTTCGCTCCAACTTCTATCACAAATGTTTCTCCTCATTTTGTTGTGTTTGCTCTATGAATTTCTGGCGGTGGTGGTAATAGTTGAGATTGAGGTTGATTTTTTAGAAATTGATTTAGTTTCCCTTGGTCTATCATTCTGAGGATGATTCTTTTTATATTTCTACAATCGTTTGTGGAGTGTCCATGAAAATGGTGATAAGAACAAAATTCATGACTTCGTCACTCGGAGGTGGTTCACTTCCCATGTTCCATGGCGCAGTATATTTTCCATTAAGATTATAGCTTCCCATATTTTCTCCACGCTAGCATTCGGTGGTGGCATCTTGATTTCTTCCCGAGACTACCCGTGACTTATTTGTCTTCTATGATAACTATGCCTCTGACTTCCATAAGTTTCTTGCGGCTGATCAAGTCTTTGAATTTTGTTATTTCCTCCACGGTTATAAAAGTTTCTCTCTCTTTCAAATTCCTCCTGATCACGACTCCCCATGGCTACTAGCTTTCGCTGACCATCATCCGTTATTGTTTCTTGTTGACCTTGCGAGGTGCTCGCCACTGTGTTTATTAGTTTAGGTAACAAGCTTGCATTTGCAGCTTTTGAACTTGTGTTCGCAACGGGGTATGATTCCATCTCGTTTTGCTTTTCCTCTAGAGCAATGTACTCCTCTTGAAGTTCTCGCAACTCGGTCATTGTGATTGTATTCTTGATTCTAAAAATTTGAATATATAGCAGATTGGTTGCGAACATAGCATTAATGAATGATAGAATGAGATATCTCTCATCCACACGACCAGACCATATCACTTTGCACATTGTCTTCCATCTCACGGTTAGATGCTTCAAACTTTCACCAACCCTTTGTTTTAACCCAAATACATCTTCAATACCAGGTCGCGAGGAGTTATTACTTATGTATTCCCCTAAAAATATAGCCTGCAAATGATTGAAAGATGTTATTGTATTCCTCGGTAATCCTTTAAACCATTTCAAAGCTTCTCCTGTCAAACTTGATGCAAAATATTTGCACAATATAGCATCATGGTTGTCCCACTGTAAAATACATCTCACATAAGCTTTGATATGTTGTATCGCACAAGTTGTTCCATCGAAAATGCTGGTTAACGTAGGTAAGTTGCATTTTGGGGGTATTCCTCCTAATTGCACTTCTTGTGTGAATGGAGTCTTCGCAGCCTTCTTCTATGGCTTCATCCAATTGTCTCTTACCTCCTCCCCTTTTATTATTTAACATTCCTCTCATTTCCGCCAATTCTCTCAGAATTTGTTCATTTACACCAGAGTTTGGCTCCATTGGTCTTTTTAACTCCGCCTCTCTTCTTCTGCGTTCATGTCTGTTTTGACTTTCTTGTTCATCATTCTCTTCTTGTCTTTCTATGCGATCTTCTCTTTCATTCCTCTCTTGAATTCGCACACCGTTATATCTATCATTTTCTCTTCTTTGCTGCCTTTCGATTCTCCTTTGTACTCTTTCATACTCTTCATTGATATTACCATTGTTGCGATTTTGTTCTCTCCTTCTTTCTCTATTATCATGATTATTCTGGCGAATTGCCTCTTGTAACTCCTGTCCTTCCATTTCTGTTCTCAATCTTTCTCTTTCGCAAGCTATGTAGTTGCAGAAAATCCCACACTACACCCCTCACTCGAATTTGTTTAGTTAATCCATTTGAAGATGAATAACAATATATTTTATTAATTGTTTTCTTGAAAGGTTTACAAAGAAATGCGTAATGAGCTAAAGAGATTACAATCACTCTTAATTTTCTCTCTCCTAATGACTTGCTTAACAATTCAAAAAGAATCCTCCTCACAACAGACTTACTCGACCCTTTATATAGGGTATTACATAGTGGATGACAAGCTAAATTTGTCCTTTATTTTCGGGAATTCTTCGCGAAGCGTCGCAGATATGTAAGTGTTAGACTTCGCGACACTCCTAAATCTCGCCAAGTCTTCATACTTTTCTTATGTTACGCCGCGTGTCGTCATCCAGTGCGTCATTTAAATTATTTCCTTGCGACACCTTCGCAATGTAATTGTTTATTAGTCTCGCGTAGTATTCTTTGTCGCGATATTGCAGTCCTACATCTTGCCTCTTCTCATGTATTCTCTGCGAAGTAGAGAATGTCATGAGAACTAATGTTGAAGAACCGGTTTCGATATGTCGCCACCGTTTAGTTTAGTTCTTTTACCGACAAGATTCCGTGAATTTAGGGATGACTGTTTACACGTATCTAAGATCTTATTTCTTTAGGTTCGTCCAGGTTACCCTTCTCTCATCTATTTAAAGAGGAATTCCCTTTGAAAATTCTCTTCTTTTACTTCATCTTCTTTATTGTCTGCAATTTTTCTCTGTAGTTTTCCTTCATTATCTTCCGCTTTAATTCTTACGCTCTTTGTTTCTATGGCATCAAGGTCTGTTGATTTCACCAATTTTGATTACTTCATGATTGATCTTTCTTATTGTAGTCTTTTATTTGAATATCGCTCTTCTTTTAATGTTTCTCCCACCATTTTTATTTCAGCCAAGACAAACCCAGCTCCAAATTCACCGTTAAGAACCCTAATATTTCTTCAAGTTCAAAATTGAAATCCTTTGCTTCTAAAAAGCATCCTGCGAGTGGCAAGGTATTTAAGAAACATTTACCCTTTTAATAACAATATTGTTGCCTCTGTTTCTTATTTAACTTGTAATTCGCAGGATGGCAAAAATGAAGATAGATCTCCCAAGAGGCATCGCCACTCTAAGCCTGTCGCACCTTCTGTTTCCTTTCCTGGGTTCAATCTTATTCTTTCTCCTGTTGTGCCTTCGCAAAGCGATTCATCTCTTCCAGCGATTGCCTCGCAAGAGAGACCAATCCCTTCTCTTCAAAATAATCCATCCTCTCCTGCGATATCCTCGCAGGATAAATCAATTCCGAGTTTTACGTGAATGAAGTTCTTCAAAATGTACCCCTCTCCACTCTTTCTCTTAATACTTCTCTTTCTCCTTCACCTATTTATCGACTTCTTCAATTGGCATTCTTATGATCAAGAATGATTGACTTTTCCTTCCTCCTCTTCTGAGTCTACCCCTCTTACCAAAGAAAACCTAGAAGGGATAGATGTGGCTTTTAAAGTTTTATCGGACACCATGAATGATGTCAAGAAAACCTCCACTTTGATCCTATCAAGTCTTGTGTTTTTGAATCCTTGAATAAATACTTTGGCTCGACACGGTGTCGCAAACATCTTTGGAGCAAGAAGTTAAGATCTTAAAGAACAATCTTCTCAACATTTCTTTGGATTGCGACAATCTTCGCAAGAAGAATGAAGATTTAAAAGGTACATTTTGCCTCTCCCTCCTTTTTTTTTTTTTTTTTTTTTTTTTTTGAAGACTCAAGTCCTTGTTCACCCTTCAAGCTTTAAACCGAAACGAAAAATGGAGATATATCGGTTGGAATCTCTTGTTGAAGAAGTTCGAGTGATAAAGATTCTTGGGTGGAGCAATATAACCAATTAGATAATCTCCACACATATCTTTGTTGACCAAATAGATAATCTTTCTAAAGAAAATGCTTTGATTTAGCTCGAAACACGACTTGTTAAGTAATGACTTATCTCGCCTCTCGTATTCTTTGACTAAAGCTAATTTAGAGTTGGAAACTTTATCGAGATGAGAATGGAATTCTTTCTCAAGAGAAGCGAACTTTATTAAACAAGGTGTCGGTTTACTCAGAGTATGATATTTGTCAAAAATTGTGTAAAGAGCAAGAACAATCTCTTCGCTCATTTGAGAAATAATCTTGAAGAAGTTACTATCGAGAAAAATAAACTTATTCAGGGTAGAATAACTTTAAGTGTAAAAGCAAACCAACTCAAGGATCAATGTTCCCAATTGGAGAAATCCAATTCTTCCCTCGCAAAAGAAAATGCCGGACTTATTTCGACGAGAAAAATCGAGCTCGTTTGAAAGGATTAGTTGGAGATAACTTTGATATCGCCATGGACCAACTGGAAAATAGTTGTTCGCATTAACCCAAACACCTTATCTCGCAAAAGGAAGGTAGTCATAACTTGAGTTGGCTGCCTCATCTATTCTTCATTTATCGTTGCTTCATAACTTGTATTTTTATAATATTTTTTGCTTTTATTCTTTGTTTCGTGAGAGTTCGAGAAAATCTTCATTCCTCCCTAACCGCTTTGAAATCGACCACTCAAAAATTCGCAAGGAGAATAAAATGCTTGCTACTTCCCTTATGCATTCTCGCGACAGAGCGAGAAAGAAGATTCAATTATATGTGCGGTTACAAAGATATAGAGAGTAAAAACCAAGAGAAAGCGCTCCTTCGTCAACTTCATCTTAAAGTCAAGTTCTTGTAAATAGTGTTTTGTTATCTAAATCTCTTGATCCGTATGTCATTGTTGCACCTACGGAAGTGAGTGATGATGAAGTTCCCAATTCCCCGACAGTGATTATGATTATCAAAGCCGCGAAGAAGTCGCTAATGATGAAATTTTCGATGAGGAACCGAATGAAGGAACTTCGATGAAAATCGTCCAACTGGCGAAAAAGAGGTGATAAGATTGTTGAAGAACCCGTAACATCTCATGTTGATGTGGAGAATTGAATTATTTACGTAATTATGCATTTTTATTTAAACTTCTTTATTTGGATGATATTTTGCATAGGATGCTTTTTGAATTTTTGTTGAAGTACTTCTTTTGATTTGGAGAACAAATTCCCATGATGATTAAATTTTATTATCGAAGTGCTTATTATTGTTAATTCTCTTTATATCTTGCCTCGCAATTATAATCTCGCAAGCATGTTCATTTTCCTTCTTTGTTGACATGTATTCTTTGCGACATGATCGCAAGATTTCTTCATAATAAAGAAACCTATTGATCTTGTCTTATCATTGATTGTATGGTCTTATTTTGCCTTCCTAGTTAAAGGTCTTATTTTGCCATCCCTCATCGCGACAAGATCGCAGGACGTCTTTACATTTTCATGTAATGACCCATTGACCTTGCCTTATCATTACGCAAGTATTTTTGCCTCTGCAGGATATTGTGCTTGCGACAATATAACAGGTTTAAATATTCTTGCGAACATAAAATCCCATGACATTATCGGCTTTGCGACGAAATCGCAGGACGTTTTTTCATTTTTAAATGAAAAAACCCATTGATCTCGCCTCACCTTCATGTTAGTATTTTTGCCTCTTCAGGATCATCGCACAAATATGACAAGCCTAAATTTTCTTGCGAAAATAGAGCCTCATGACATTTGCGTCTTAAGACACTTATCAGCTCCCTAATGGAGGGTGCCGCCCTTATCATCTCCCTGGTTGCCCCTTCAAGGAGGCGTACATCGGCCATACAAGACTAGCTCCTCCCATCCAGGTCTTAACAACAAGCGGTTGTTTCGTGACCTCTTATCCCTTATACCTATAGGGCTTATGGTTACGAGACTGCACCCTAAGTGGAGTTTTCTTGAGCCGAGTGCAAAGCATGTGCCAAGACTTGTCAAGAGTGGTAAGGAAGTTCCATGCTCCCCGCACTCTTGACTCAACCGTGTACCTCGGCGCCTTGGTCATACGGCGACTCCTTGGAAGAGACCCTCGGTCGCCCAACCAGGGTATAACCTTATATAGTTGGAAATCCAAGGTATCTCTCCAGGATGGATGTTATTATCCCCAATCTCCATGACTCGGGTTCCGGGAGCGGTGTAACCTTTTCACCGAGCCATGTCAAGAGATACCCCTTATATGACGCACTTTAGGTCTTACATTTGCCTCTTACGAAGTATTATTCGCGAACTAGGGTGTACTCCATAAAGGTTCGTCCCATTCACTCACTCATTCATTTTTTATTATCATGCATTGTTTGCGAGATGTTCGCACAATCTGGATTTATTTTCTTCAATCTCGCAATCTATCTGTCGCAAAAACATTACATCACAGGCTCATTCCATTTCTCCCATCTTCTATGGGTAATATTTCTTAAGATATAACCTATTCCATGGCCTATTTAATTTTTGTCCTTCAAACTGTTTCCCATTGTCAGATACCAACTGTGCTGGAATCCCAAATCTGCATATAATGTTCTCAAATATGAAAGTAAAAATATCCTTATCGCGAATATGTTGTACCACTTTCACCTCTGCCCATTTTGTGAAATAATCTGTAGCGACGATTAAATATCTTCTCTGTCCCGTTCCTGGTAAAAATGGTCCTACAATGTCTAAACCCCATTTTCCAAATGGCCAGACACTTGTTGAAGAATTTAACGGAGCTCCCTGGTGCATGTATTTTCTTCCCATGCCTTTGGCAATCCTCGCAACGCCTTGACACTTGTTTCTCGTCCTCATGCATATATGGCCAATAATAGCCCCCGCATTTTTGCTTTATGTGCTAAAGATCTTCCACCGCTATGATTACCAAAGCATCCCCACTATGCAACATCTTCAATATGATTTCCCCTTCCTTTCTTGTTAAGCATCTAAGTGAAGGCCCGTTAAAATATCGTCGGTATAGCACTCCATCTCTTAATTCATAATTTGTTGCACGGCTTTTTAATTTGTGTGTCTCAAATCTATTTCTTGGTGTTTCTCCTGTCATCAAATATGCATGAAGTTCTGCTCTCCAATCTTCTTCGCAAAGTGTTTGTGTTCCATCTTCTACTACCATTACATCGGTTTCTTGTTCTTCTTCTTTGTCAATTGACGGCATCAAAAGTGTTTGTATTTTAATGTTTCTCGCAACCGGATCTGTCATCATACTTGATATAAAGGCAAAAGCGTCTGCGAGCCTATTATTTCTCCTTGATATATGTCTCCACTTTATTCTTGGTATCTCGCATCGACAACTCGTCAACAAGTTTCTTATATTTTTGCAAAGACAATTCGTTTATGGCATATTCTTCTTTTATCTCGCGAATTGCCAATTGTGAATCACTAGTAATCCTCACATTCTCCGACTTCATTTCTATTGCAAATCGCAAAGCATGTATTATAGCTTCATATTCTGTTTCATTATTTGTTGATGCAAACTCCAATCTGAAAGAAAGAGCTATTTTATTGCCCTATGGCGATATCACAACAATTCCTATTCCATTTCCTTCTCCATTTGATGACCCATCTACTAATATTTCCCATCTATTTGGTTAGTTAACAAATCTTTTGGATCTCCATGTTCTTCCTCCACATCCATCATTTCTTCTCTTGATTCATCCTCTTCCAAAGGAAATTTTGCTAGAAAGTCTGCGACAACCTGTGATTTTGGCGAAGATAATATTTCATATTTGAGTTTGCAATGACTTATTTGAGCATTCCATCTCTCAACTCTTCCCGACCTCTTTGAATTCTTCATCACTGATTCTATTGGTACTTTTGTCACCACCTTGACAACATGCGCTTGGAAATATATACGAAGCTTAAATGTTGCATAAACTAATGCCAAGATTAGTTTTTCAATTTTTGAGTAATTCCTTTCTGCAAAGCATTGAAAGTTTTCTTTGATGTAATAAATTGGTTTTTCTACTCCTGCGTCCACTCGCGGTAATCGCACTTAATGCATGCGAGGTTGTCGCAAGATAGATCAACAATTCTTCTCCTTCTTCTCTTTTTGCAAAATTGATATATCCATTAAATGTTCCTTTATTCCTTGCAAGGCTTTCTCGCACTCATCTGTCCATTTAAACTTCGATCCCTTTCTAAGGATATTGAAAAAGTGCTTGCATTTGTCAGATGATCGCGAGATGAACCTCCCTAGCGAAACTAACAACCCATTTAACTTTTGAACATCTTTTTTGTCGCTAGGTGTTGGCATATCGCGAATCGCTTGTACTTTTTCGGGTCGACTTGAATTCCTTCTTTGGATACAATGTACCCTAAAAATTTTCCATAGGCGACTCCAAAGGTACATTTTTCTTGGTTTACTTTGATATTAAATTGCCTCATTTGTTCAAAAATTTCTTTCAAATCCTGTATATGGTCTTTTGCTTCTTTACTTTTTATTAACATATCATCTACGTATACCTCTAATGTTTTGTGTATCCATCTCGCGAACACCTTTTCCACCATTCTTTGGTATGTCGCACCAAAGATTTCGTAAACCAAACGGCATTTTTGTATAACAAGACAATCCTCTTGGGGCAAAGAAAGCAAGTATGTTCTTGATCTTCTTCGGCGAGAGGGATTTGATTGTAACCCTTATATCCATCAAGAGATGATATCCTTTCGTTTCCTGCCGCTGCTTCAACCAATTGCGGGATATCTGGTAATGGGAAACTATCTTTAGGACAAGCTTTGTTTAGATAAGTAAAGTCTATACAAATTCTTATTCCTTTTTTCTTCTTCGGGACTATAACCATATTTGCTATCCATTCGGGATATTTTGCTTGTCTAATGATTCTGCGTCCAACATTTTCGCAATTCTTCTTCTATTTGAGGATGATATGTTTGTTGCGATCTTTCTAATTCTTTGTTTAAATGGTTTTACATTCTTGTCAATTTCCAATTTATGGCGGGCCACCGATGGATCTATACCGGGCATTTCATCCATATCCCACGCGAAAATATCTTTGTAATATCGCAAACAAATCAATGATTCTTCTCTCTTCATCCGCTTCCATTTTAGTCCCAATTTTTAAGATTTTAGGCTCCTCCTCGGTTCCAACATTCACTTCTTTTGTTTGTTCTACTGCGATATAACTAGATTTCGGTTCTCCCATAGGAGTTGGTCCTTTCATTTCTTTCGCGAACTCATTCCCTGTTCCCATGACTTCGCTAGGTATTCCTTTTCCCTCTTTTGCTCTTATCATATAAATTCTAAATTCTTCTTCTTTCTTAGCTGCTTTTACCATCTTCCTGCGATCTTTTCGCTTCTTCACTTGCTCTTCATAACGCTTCACTTCGATTTGATGATATATTCTTCCTTTATCAATATCTCCTCTGATTTCACCAATTCCACTCGGCATAGGAAATTTGATGCACTGATGAAATGTTGACACTACCGCCTTAATTGCATGTACCCAAGGTCTCCCTAACAATATGTGGTACGGAGATTCCATATCCACTACACTTAATGTTACCTGTGTTTCAATTTCTCCGAGTAAAATTCGTAATTTTATCTCTCCTTTAGGTACTGTTATAGATTTTCCAAAACCATGGATATTATACCTTGGGGAACTCATTTCTTCATCTTTATATCCTAATTTTTTGTAGGTATGGTAAAACATGATACTCACCAAACTCCCTGTATCCACCAAAGTTCTATTTATTGCCCATTCCTCCGCTGCTTTTGCCGATTCTTCTCTTTTTCTGCTTGCATTTATCGTAATCACTAGTGGAGATGTATGATTCGAACTCTCTCTAGGCACTTCTACTACTGTAAACGTTATTTTCTGTTTTTCCCATTCCTTCAAATACGATGTCTTCTCCTCCTCTATAATCTTCTTTCCTTCAAAATCTCGTTTATGTATCCTTCCTCTAATATTTTTGTGAAATTCATTAACCATTGCTCTTGTAATTGAATTGTATTCCATATTTTTGTGAAATTCGTTTATGTATCCTCCCTGTTTCTAGCGCATATGTAGTTGCAGGAAATCCCACACTACACCCCTCACTCGAATTTGTTTAGTTAATCCATTTGAAGATGAATAACAATATATTTTATTAATTGTTTTCTTGAAAGGTTTACAAAGAAATGCAGAACAGAGCTAAAGAGATTACAATCACTCTTAATTTTCTCTCTTCTAATGACTTGCTTAACAATTCAAAAAGAATCCTCCTCACAACAGACTTACTCGACCCTTTATATAGGGTATTACATAGTGGATGACAGCTAAGCTGTCCTTTATTTTCGGGAATTCTTCGCGAAGCGTCACAGATATGTAAGTGTTAGACTTCGCGACACTCCTAAATCTCGCCAAGTCTTCATACTTTTCTTATGTTCCGTTGTCGTCATACAGTGCGTCATTTAAATTATTTCCTTGCGACACCTTCGCAATGTAATTGTTTATTACTCGCGAAGTATTGCTGTCGCGATATTCTGGTCCTACAAGCTAGACGTCCTTGCTCAACATAGTGTCTTTCAATTTCATCTTCAATTTCTTTTTGCTTCCTTTGTGCTTCTCTCCCATGCAATATTCTTCTTCCTTCTTCCTGATTTTCTTCATCACCTGGACTATTCCGCCCCTGACGCTGCCTATTTCCTTGATTTCCATCATTTCGCCCATTTTGAAAAGTCTCGGGATGTAGGATATAACGATCTTCCATTATTTCTCTTCTTTCGCAACACTCTTCGCCTGGATTTTGCACTTCCTCATTAGAATTTTCTATATGTAAAGTTCTCATTCTTTCCTCTCTAACTGATCTTGAGCTTGACCTTGTAGTGCTTCTCGACCTTCTATTTTGTAATCTCATATTTTCCATCCTCAACTCATGATTTTTCCTTGTCAAATTTGCACGTTCCTCTACTTCTAATCGCCTTTCTTCATGTATTGTTTGTCTCAATGTCTCTAATGTGCGACCTCTTCATTTCCATGAATTATTTCTCCAATCACTTCTCAATCAATAAATGTGTTCTTATATCTCTCCTCTTGTCCATTGTTTATCAATTGAAAATCCTTTGTCCTTCTCCCCTTTCGTCCACAAGGATGAATAGGGAGAAATGATGGAGAAGATCCGATCTCCAAGTATGCACGCTTA
The DNA here is from genome assembly GCA_023531295.1 of Papaver armeniacum. NCBI lineage: Eukaryota > Viridiplantae > Streptophyta > Magnoliopsida > Ranunculales > Papaveraceae > Papaver > Papaver armeniacum. The sequence continues at coordinate 159,600 of JAJJWW010004118.1, forward strand.
CTCTATCATAATCCACGTTCTATTCGGATCAAAATTGGTTGAATTGGTGATTGAATTTGATTTTCTTCATTATTTCTTGTGTTCATTCTTGAGGATTCCCCCATTTCATTTCTCCTTCTCCAAGAAGTCTCCTACTTCTTCTAACAAGTTGTTGGTTGTTACGATGCATATCTCAGATGGGAGGAATTCTAGCCATTTCTCAATTTCGTAAATTGAAATTTGAAAATTATATGAAATTCCTTCCTATTACTCCAAATTCTTTCAAATCACGATGTCAATCTTCACTCTCCCTGTTTCTAGCGCCAATATGTAGTTGCAGAAATCCTACACTACATCCTCCCTCACAAGAATCCACGACACACAAAATAGCCGAAAGACGTGGAACTCCGGGCGAGGGTTAAGAAGTGTCGCGAGATTGAATAGTTGTACACCGGCGACACTTCGCGAGCCCGAAAATAAAGGATAGCTTAGTCATTATCCACTATGTATTACCCTATATAAAGGGTCGAGTGAGTCTCAGTAAGTGGGAGAGATCTTTTGAGAAGTGTTAGGCAAGTCATTAGGAGAGAAAATTTAAGAGTGTTTTAACTTCTAAGTGTAATTCTATTTTGTAAACACTTCATGAATTCAATCAATAAATGTTCTTGTTCTTATATCTTCTAATGGATTAATTAGGCAAAATCGAGTAAGGGGTGTAGTGTGGATTTCCTACATGTCTCAATGTCTCTAAACCTCTTCATTTCCATGAATTATTTCTCCATTTTCTTCATTATTTCTTGTGTTCATTCTTGAGGATTCCCCCATTTCATTTCTCCCTTCTCCAAAGAAGTCTCCTACTTCTTCTAACAGCTTGTTGGTTGTTCATGCATATCTCGCTTTAGCCATTTCTCAATTTCAAAAGAATTGTTGAAAATTATATGAAATTCCTTCCTATTACTCCAAATTCTTTCAAATCACGATGTCAATCTTCACTCTCTCTCAAGCTTCAGCGCCAATGATATGTAGGAAATCCTACACTACATCCCTCACAAGAATCCACACAATCAAACCATTGAAGATGAACAATTATAATTTTTCTTGATTAATTTCTCGAATGTTTACAAGATAAAATGGAAAAGAGCTAAAGAAATTACAATCACTATAAACTTTCTCTCTCTTAATGACTTGCCAAACACTCGAAAAAAGATCTCTCTTCCAATAGGCCTGCTCGGCTCTTTATATAGGGTATTACATAATGGATGACAGCTAAGCTGTCCTTTATTTTCGGGAATGACTTGCGAAGTGTCGAAAGTGTACAAATGCATAATCTCGCGACACTCCTAGTTCTCGCTAGATCTTCACACCTTTCTCGTGTTCTGACTATCGTCATCCATTGCGTCACTTATTTTACTCGTCTGCGACGCCTTCGCTACGTAACGTTTATGAATTTCGCAGAGGTGTTAGTGTTGCGATATTCTGATCCTACAGGAGTAGCACTTGAATGTTTAGGTTGTTCAACATGAGGCAGAGTCCTACTCGTCGACCCACTTCGGGAACAGAGGTTAGGTTTTGATACTGAAGAAACTGAGCAAGACTTGACATATGACGATCATTGGCTAAAGTTTCAGAGAGAAATAAGATATCAGGTTTATGTAGTGATACTAGTCCTTTTAAATGTTGTATCGTTGGTTGATTGTTGATGCCTTGACAATTCCAAGCTAGGATGTTCATGATGTGGTTTAAATAGTTTATGGGAGTGGGATTAAAATTTTGGGAAATTGGAGAAGGCCTAGCTCAAATAATTTCGGTGGTTGTTTTAGGAGAGCTGAGATGAAATGCACAGGAGGATAAAGTTTGGAAGGTTGATGAATTGGTGAAAGTGGAGAAACTACTATGTTGGGTGGCCTCGAATTTAGCAATTTTGAGCCTGCAGATAATGATTATGTTAAGAAATTGAGTTTGGAAATGGGCTTTTGAGATGGTATTGGTTATCAGATTAATAAGGAACAAAGCGGAGAATTTTTAGGAAGTAAAAATAAGGTTCGATTGCGTGTTTCGGGTGGGTTAAAACAAAGCGGTACAGATTGTTATAAGCTTAGTTTAGGTGAATGTTATTGAAGATGGTTGGAAAATGGGTTTTGTCGCGGGTTTAGAAAGGATAAAGAGGTGTGCCTAGGAGTGGATGTTGAATTGGATGTTAAGTGAATGTCGCAGGCTTAAACAAGTACCTATACTCTAGGATGAAAACAAACTAACTAACGGAGCCGAATCAACCGGATGCCGATTAATTGCGAAGAAATTAAAAGTTGTAATTACACGAGTAATGAAGATTTAAAAAATAAATGCGCTAATGTTTGACCGAAAAAATATTGAAACTATAATTAATTAGGGATGTTGTGGTGCCGTACCTGAGCCAAGAGCGAGACCAGAAACAGTTGCGAATCAATAAGAGTACAAAAAATTTGCAATATGATGGATAAGGCAAGGAGGAAGCAAGGCCGGACAAAATGCAAGATTAAAATGATTTTTTTTTTATTATTATTTTTGAGCTAAAACGTAGTATAAATTCTCTCCTTCCGCTGGTTAAAAGGATCTATAGGTGGGTTGACCTCAGATTTTTTTTAAGGCCCAAGTACAATAGTCTAATAAGGCTCGAACGGGGCCCAAAGGAAGGTTTCCAAGACACTTACCTACTCACAATTACATGATGACTCACAAATAAAATTCACCGACAACACAACACAAGGCTACCCTAGAAGCAAAACTATAGGAGCACATTTCGAGAACAAACTTTGGAACCAAGAAAAATATTTTCTTCCAACCGATTTTGAGGCCACGAACACAGAAACATGCACGACCGATTCGACTCATTATCATCTTCCCCGAAGAAAAAAAAGGAGCAAGGAAACAACTTAATTAAAACTATATTCAACAGATGAGAAATCCAAAAACCAAACCAATAATCAGATCTTCTTACTTTATATGTTGGTCATCCAAATAAACAGAAACTAAACAACCATCTTGCAACAACATCAAAACTTCAAACATCCACCATTAATAAACAAGCAGAAAGACCAGAGGACAACACAGCTAAAGACCACTATTTCCTAAGATAAAAATTAATTAACTAAACATAATAGAACAAAACAAACAGAAATACGCTAACCCAAAATCATAAATCCAGAAAAATAAAGAGGGAGTTATACTAAAAACATAAGCAGAGATGCAAACAAGAACGTAATCCATCAATTGCAGCAATTCCAACAATACCCAAATTAAAGACACTAACCTGATTCGGTCTCTTTCGGCCACAAGGCCCGGCACCCTCTAGAGGAATACTCGCGATTCATGGTCGTCACTCCTCAACTCCAATCGACTAAGGTTTTTGTTTGGGGTTGAGTATTTTGTTGTTCCTTTGCATTCGTTACACAAATAGAAAATATAAGAAAATAATGTTTTATTACTCTATATTTTCTCTCGATAATACTTGTTGTTTCCACCTTAGTAGCTGCGTCTTAACGATATCTCTTAGCAAGATCTCTATAAATACACTATTTGCTTATTCTGAGGTATCCTACTTCTGACAAAAAAAAAAAAAAATTGTTTAGCTTGGAATTTCCAAAGCCTGGTATTAAAGGACACTAAGAGATATCCAAATGACATATTCAACGAATTGAACTCTGATATCACATTCCTTTTAAAAACTAAACAAAAGAAAGATGGCATAAAAAAGATTTTGAAAGATATTGATGTTCAAACTTTCTGGTTTGTTAAACCCAATGAGGCTGTCGGCACAGCAGGTGGCCTTGGTATGATTCAGAAATATAACATCTCAGTAAAAATTGTTGATTTTTCTCATGTTCATGTGAACGTTTTTGTCTCCTTTGATCATACACCTGTTTGGTTCATTACTAGGTACTACGGCATTCCTTATGATTTAACTTAAAAGGTTGAGTCATGGAAGATGGTTGAAAACATGGCTACTACCGATAACCTCCTTGGTTGATTATTCGAGAAATGAACATTATCATCTATGACTCAAAGAAGTTTAATGCTCATCCATGTCTGTGGAGGCAAAAAAATTCACCGACAAAATTAATAAGCTGAAGCTCATTGAATTGGCTTCATGTGGTACTCCTTCACTTGGTCCAACAAGAGAATAGACCATGCTCTCACTTAACAAATATTGGATAGAGGTTTGGCCTCTGAATCTTGGTTGTTGGTGTTTATATTGGACATTGGGTCTGACCACCACCTAGTTTTTCTCAACACTAATCCAAATTGGAAGACTGACCACATACCTTTCAAGTTTTTTGATCCCTGGCTGGACCAAGAAATTTGCAAGAGAATCAATACTGAATATTCGAGTAGAGGTTAACTAGCTCTCCAGCCTTCAGCATTCATAGGAAACTCAAAGGATATTAAACTCCAAGTCAAGGTCTAGAACAAGGAGGTGTATAAGAATATTAATTAAGAGTAATATTGAAGATATCAAACACCATATGGATTGATATACAAAATTACAGGGGTCAGGTTATTAATAGTGCTAGGAGAAAGGTCAAAGACTTGTATGGTATAAAATAAAAGTTCTTGAAAACTAAGAGCAGAGTTAAAACTATCAAGATGAGAGATATGAACACCAAATTCTTACACTGATTAACCTAAAACAGAAGCAACAAGGTTGAGGCAATTCGAGATGCAAATGGGAGTTGGATATCTGACAAGGATGGGGTGGCATGTTGCTTTGCTAGCCACTGTTGATACCAATACCATATACCTTGAAATCATCAACATTATTCCTTATGTGATTACTTAACGGGAGAATGACACCCTTAACACGATTCTTGATGCTCAGGAAATCACAATCATTCTCTTCATCATGACAGGAGACATAGCTCATAAGCCAGATGGCTTTTCTCTCAACTTTTTTCAAGTCAACAGGGAAAATGTTGAAGAGGATTTAGTTAAAATGGTCTTATACTTTTTCTCACTGGCTACATACTTAAGAAAACGAACCCCAACTTTATTTCTCTTATGCCCAAAACTGATAACCCTTCTTCACCACTTCACTTCAAACATATCAGCTTGTGCAATACCACCTATAATATCATTGTGAAACTTATAAATAAAAGAATAAAACCTCTTCTAAACAAAACTATATCACCGTATCAATCTGCTTCATCCCTGAGAGACAAATATCCGACAATGGGGTTGTTATCCATGGAACCATTCATAATATGAGATCCGTAGGGGGTAAAAAAATAGAAAATGATTGCATGGGGATAAAGATATAGACATGGCAAAGGCTTTTGATAAGGTAAAGACTAGGAGTTTTTTAATGCGATCATGAAACAAATGGGAATCAATGACAAGTGGTGCAGTATAGTGTATCAATGCACCTTCATTACTAACTGAGATGTGTTTATCAATGAGTCCCATGAGGGTTTTTGAAATTAAACAGAGGGCTTAGGAAAGGGGACTCTCTCTATCTCTCTCTCAATTTCTTTTCTGCATGAAAGTTTTTTCTAGAATTCTTACACATATCGAGATAATGAGACTTATAACTTGCATTAAAGATCTGCAAGGAAGCCCCACCCATCAACCACCTGCTCATTGATGATGATTATTTGATCTTCTGCAAGGTCAATAAGATTGAAAGTCATAACTTGTTGGATATATTCAAAATCTTTAGTGCAACCTCAGGCCACTTAATCAACTTCAACAAATTTGGTGCCTTATTTAGCAAAAACATTGGTGAATATATCAGCAACATCAGCATGGTTCAAATGATCGCAGTAGAATACCTGGGATCTTCTTTAATTACTAATTGTAGAAAAATTAAGTCCTTCGAACCTTGTACCGAAAAGCTAAAACAGAGACTTGTTGGTTGGAAAAAATAAGCCCTCACCCCATTTGATAGATTCACCTTGATTAGTATGGTCACCTGTACATGACATACGCCAAATGAATTATTATCGAAGAATACTTGCAAATACTCGAAGAGAATTCATGGTGACATGACACATGCTGAGGCAAGGACATGGATAACCCAAAAGGTTACTACCCTAAGCATGAAATGTAATATGTCAAATGAGTTAGGAGGGTTGGGCTTCATGAATATATAAATATTCAACAGTGTTATGATTACCAAAATTTGGGTGGAGGCTAGAGGATAAAAACTCTATGTGGTCTCAACTCATGTCGGCAAAATATTTAGTTGGAAAAAATATTTTGAGTCTAGATACAAAACCGAAAGTAGGACACTCTTGGATCTAGAAAGGGTATTCTTGAAGGAATAAGCAATATTCATGCATACATCAGATGAAAAGTTGGAAATGGTTATATAATTATTATGTGGGATGACACTTGATTGGAGGATAATTCTATGCACCTGACTAAACCAGAAAGTTGTCTTGAAGATCTTTTGAGGGTAAATTATCTAATTTCTAAAGATGGAACTTAGGATACTTCCAAATTAGCAACTGGGTCTCTCCTGAGGAATCCAGAGCGACTTTGGATATTGACTTACATCCTAGTGAGGAAGATCAATTTCAGTTGAAGATGACTACCAATATGAACATTTCGGTTGAATCACTTTACAAAGCGAAAATGGATAGCAGATACATGAATAAGCCTCAACTAAAAAATTTTGGAAAAAATGGAAACTAGATGTTGCTCCTAGCACTAAAAATTTTCTTTAGAAGTATGGCATGGAAACCTCACGCTAATGCAAAAATTGCAAGTATTTTACTCTACATTGACCGTACACGCAAAGTCTGTAATTCCATGGAGGAACTATGGCACACGTCTTTATAGAGTATCCTGCTGCTACCTTTCTGTGGAAGTATATCTATGGGCCAAACATGAAAATTTAGCAACAACACAAGTTTCATTGGTCAGGTTAACTCATGCTACTGCTTGCTCGTTTATCTGGAAATCCAGATGTGACCATATTTTCAATAAAACTGATGTGAAATCTAAACATATTATGGAGAACATAAAACAACGTCTTTGTTCTTATCACAAGGTTCACAATCTTCAGAGTCATATTCTTAATAATGTCTTGTACACCAGAAGGGACCATACCCGATAATTGACCCATGACCCTGTCAATAATAAATGGTTATTTGGGGTTAACATTCAAATATGTACACTCAAAGATCCTGAAAACCCATTTGTTTAATTGCTTCTGATTTTTCCGGAAACCACGTTGGGGATAGAGGACATCCATGATACAATAGAGAATGGGGAACAACATGAGGGACATACTTAACATTTAGATTGGTCAAAGAAGGGCACCACACTAACATTAAAATACAAGTTGAAAATATGGAAACTCTCGTCAGATTTACCCTATTATACCAAAATGTTGTCCAAGGAAGATTTGCCCTAAGCTATCATGAAATAAATAGAAGGGATTTTGAAAATATCTCAACTGTTGTCACTTTTGTCCTGTTAAACCTCACGACTCTTCATATGATAGACAACTATCTAGTGTTTCAGTTAGCTTTAGCATGTAAAAAACTATAATTATGACTCTGATGATTACAACTTAGCTATACACTTTGGAAATAATGTTGATGCCAGTATGGTTTCAACAAGATTGACTATGTATTTTTCTCAGAACCTAGAAGAAAAGGGTCTACACGAAACTAGTTGAAAGCCTCACGACCAGCTGGGCTACAACACCTTTTTGTACTACTATTCCTAATCTATGAAAGAAAAAATTATATTTCTTGACATTAACATCGAATCTAGATAAGTGATTATTGAGCCTTTTCAAGAAATCCATCGTGTCGTTACTAAGTTCACCAAATATCGAAATTAGAACATCATAACTGTTGATGGGTGAAAACTACTCCTGCAGAATTTGGTAATTTGGGGTGTGGATGAGGAATGAATCTAAACCTTCAACAAATGCACTGCGCGGTGAGTGCTTGTAGATTCGAGAGATCAATCTGTGCAAGTCCGGCCTAAACCAAGAAATGGCCGTTCCAGACTTGTTTCGGTCACAAAGTGAAGGAGATGGGGTTGATCTTAGGGAGGGAAGCGAAGAAGGTGTTGAGATTGTGAAGGTGTTGGCTTGCTTATGACTTGTAATGAAAGATGAGCAAGCTTACGGTTGATGCAAGCAGGCTCTGAGTGTTTGAATACGGTTTATGTATTAACACTTGGCTTCTGTCTTCTGAACTTGTGTTGTTCTCCATTATCCCCTCGTTTGAAATAGGGCGGAGAACCTATTTATACAAGTCATTGAGCCTCATTCACGTTTCTCGTGGGAAGTGGAGGTAGTGGAATGATGGAGTAGTGGAGTTGTGTGTCGGTGATACACGACCGGTCTTGCCCACTTCTCCTGTTCATCTCTAACCGTCCATGACTTCCCGACACGTTCTTGTGATGGCGCGTTGCACGCCGCACGCCTGTAAACCGCCGCAGACCAATACCCCAGTATGTATCCCCCGATTTGTGACATGATTGATGTACGGAATGTGGATCGTGGATCCACGAAAGATAGCATGTAATCTTGAATTGAATAAGCTGCGTTATTCGAAAGTCGATACTTGTGAAGTATCGTGTGTATTTTATGCAGTACCGCATTGTGGTGTGGTAAGGCGATGGGTAATGACGCCATCGACCAATTGACTCCGACCCGGGGTTGTATAACCAAGTTTGGTGAAGTTGGATGGATGAGATGAGCTTTGAGACACTCATCTGCGACCGTTAATGAATATTAGGTTTTTTGAAGAGGTGCGCAAGCATCACTCTTGACTTGGTCGAAACCAAGTATGGGAAGGATTTTGGAGAGGACCAGACCATACATGCGTGTAGACGGCATGATGGTGTAGGTGCCGTATTCCGTTCCCTCACGAAGCGCGATCTGGGCCACTCAATTTGACCGGCAAAGAGGAGTGGTCGAGATCGATTTTGCGATAAGAGTTTGATACCGCAGAAGCCGCGCGCCATACTCTTTTCCGGCGCGTTTTCCAAGACGACCTAGCTTGGTCGGTCTTGACGGTTGGTTTGGCGTGAAGATGGTAGGCTGATGTTCACGCCCATGTCTCACCTGTCCCATGAAAACGTGATCTAAGCCACCCAATTCGTCCGGTGAAGTTGAGTGGTCGAGATCGATTTGCAATTTGGGAAGTGTATCCACGCATGTTTGAGCGGGCGTTTTGGATTGGCCAGGCGTGATATACCTTGGCCGACCGCATGAAGATGTAGATGGGCCCACGGTGGTCATGCTTTGGTATGACCGGACTGCTTAATCTAATCTGTGACCCTCCATTCGTGTTAGGAGAAGATGGACGCGCGTGATGGCTTGAACCCTAATTTTGGCTTTCAAAGCCGCGCGACCATGCTATTTCAGGCGGACGAATGTGTTGTAACCAATCATGGTTGGTTTTGACCGATTGGTCAAGTGTGTAGGCGGTCACATGGTGATTGTGTCGACATGCTCGGGCCCTTTGAGTCGCATCTACACCCTCCATCTATACCTGCGAAGATGGATGGTTGAGACCGTTTTGCGGCACATGTAATATGCCGCAAACCCTAATTTAGGGTTTTCCGCCCATAATGCTTGGTATGGACGGTTTCTTGGCAAGCAAAGGCCAATGGTCGACCATGCGGGGTCGGCCGTGTGTATTCCATACCTGCTTGGGGGTGATGGAATTGATCCGTGGTCATCCAATCATGCTTGTGGAGTTGGATGACTGCGATCGAATCATATCGGCAAGCTAAGGCCGTGGGTATTCCATACCATGCTTAGGGTGATGGAATTGATCGTGGTCATCCAATCATGCTTGTGGAGTTGGATGACTGCGATCGATCATATCCGAGACCGATACAGTCAAGTCCGGATGCTCAATCGGGCTAGTATAACACACCGAGAGGGGCTCAATCGGGCTAGTATAACACACCGAGAGGGCTCAATCGGGCTAGTATAACACACCGAGAGGGCTCGGGCTAGTATAACACACCGAGAATCGGCTGTACGGGTATTTCGTACATGGTTTCATTATAGTGCTTGGAGGTTCGTGTTACTCTGTATGAGTAACACTCGGTCTCATGCCACATCGATAATGATTCATTATAGTGCTTGGAGGTTCGTGTTACTCTATAAGAGTAACACTCGATCATCATGCCACACCGATAATGAGTACGGAAATACAAGGCTGAATTAAGTGAGGAGTATCAACACTTATAAATGGCTTTATCTTTTACAAGATGTCGCGCATGATTTTTACGGTTTTTACAAACTCAACCTTGAACGAAAATCCACCATCAACATTAAGTCCCTGCCTAGCACACAATGGTTACACTATTGTGTGGTAGGCATGAGATGGTGACAGATTAAAGATAAAACTTATGAGACAATGTTAGATGTTACCGAGAGAGACGGGTCGTCTGTCCTTCGAGCATGTCACGTTCAAGAGACGTCCGAGAAAAGTGTTCCCCTAGCATGATGTCGGTCTTTCGCCGATCGACCTTGCTATGGCTTCGCCGGTCGAGGGGCTATTGCGCTGCTTCGTTCAATCGTGGGGATGTGCCTAATCGACCGCGATTGTTGCGCTGCTTCGTTCGTGGGGTTCTGCGCTGCTTGATCGAACGTGGGCTTGTTGTGTCTGCTTCGGTTGAAAGTGGGTCTACTGTGTACATGCTTCAAACGTCAGCCATGTGCTTCGAATGAAACCGGCCCTGCTATGTGCGCCTATTATACCAGCCTTATGTCGTGATTAACACCAGCCTTTGCGACTTGAGCAATACCAGCCTTTTGACTTGAGCAATACCAGACTTGAGGCTTGTACCGTACTTAAAAATTGTACCGAGACTTGAAATCAATACCGATGAAACTTGTCTAGGACTTGAAATCAATACCGGACTTGAAAACTTGAGTTATCACAGAAGCTTGATCAATACCAGACTTGAATGATGTTTGGGTGGCCATTGTGTGAGTTGTGTCTTGCCGTGTGTGGCGACACTTCTCATATGCTTTCATACAAGTTCTAACTCCTGTCTTTTATTTCATTGCGGTAGAAAGAATCCTGTTGAGATGTCTTACGGAGATAATCTTTGGTGCCAAGTCGGGAAGTGTTGTGACTTCAAAGATATGCCGAACATCGATGATGAATTGTTCACCGCGCCCTTTCAACTATATGAAAACATCCGTTTCCACGGGATAACCTTCCTCCTATCGACTTCGGGGTTTTCATGCTCCGTTGGGTCCTCATGAAGGATGGATGAGACGTACGTTTAAGCAATGAGTACATCAAAGATAACTTAGAGTGCAGATTATTGATGTAGCTTGAGTGTTGAAACGACTCGAGAGGATGTTAAAGTGGTTTAAGTGCGAACATTGAGGTAGATCCTGGAGAGAGTGTTGAAGCGGGATTAGAAGTGAACGGGGGTCCGGAGAGAGCATTGAGGCGCCTCTTGAATAGACTATTGAAGCGGCTTCTGCGAGAGGGAGAGTTGAAGTGGCTTCCTCTCCGATTCGATTTACCCTTGCGAATTCCATGATTCTTGACAGACCATCTTTCTCGTGTTGAAGAAATCCTTGATCGACGGTGAAGGAACTTCATGCCGAGCCTCGATCCCCAAGCGTGGTTTACATGGTTTGTTCGTAGTGGTTTTTGTCGAGCACGGTATGGAATATCTCGAAGTATTTGTTGCATCATTGCGGGAGTCGTACATGTGGCACTTTGGAGTTGGAGTTGGCGGACACGCGAGGATATTGTATCTCGGTGGTTTTCCCCTTGCTTGAGGAACCGCTTACGAGAAGGTGAAGGTTGTATCGCCTGTTGGTGAGATATATGCCCTTGCGTCACGCTCGTACATCCTTATCGGTTGTAGCCGCTACATCCATCCATGGAGGAGAACATGCCGTGTCCGCTGGTTGCATCTACTAACATGTCGATGTTCGGTAGAGGAGAATCGCTTTTGGAGCATTCCATTTGGGGGAGGGCGGGTGTCGGTCTCGCTGCTAATTGCTAACAACGACGCCGGTATATTATCTTCCCCTTCTAATCACGTCTTGCTTCGAAAGTGCGTCCCCTTTTGGTGTGAGTATGGGTTGAAGCTTCACCGTATGTCTTGGTCTGGTTTCCTTCGAAGTCCGTCATTGTGGTGGGATGACGCACAATCTTACATGGGCTAACCTTGGCCGTCCCGAGAGTCTTGAGAGAAATCACATTGGAAGATGCTCTGTGTCGACGAGGGCCCTCCCGAACTCGAACCCTTGATGTGTGCGGTAACATGTAGGGCCGGTCGTGATCTTTTCTCGCCATCATGTCGTCTTCGTAAATGTAACATTATTTACTGGTGTTTTCGATGCGATTAAGACTTACGGACGTGAAGGAGTCGGTGTACGTCCGAGCTATTTTATCAATTACAGAAACATCTCTCGCACGTTGATTCTTTGAGAGGCGCAAGAGTTCACACAAGCTTTCCACTAGAGATGCCGCTTCCTAATCCACTTTGGTCTCGGTTCGTAGTAAATCTGTTGACACAGGGAGGATCGTTGTGAGGATCGGTCCCAGTGTAGGAATCTCCATGACGGGACCGTTCATATCGATGTCGCTCATTTGATCAGGTCCACGTAGGTCCGTGGTGAAATACCTCTTTACGAGTTGCGGCCATATCCGTTTGAGTCTTAGCAAGAACTTCACGATTCTCCATCAAGTCTGAAATGGTAATGGATGGTGGTCCTCCTCTCGTCCCTCCGGCTCCTCGTCCTGATGCAGGAGTGAAAGTTGTTGCTCTGGTGACTACTGGAGGCGTTACGCTTGAGGAGTTGTCGGGATTTGCGGCTGCTCTGACTCTGGTGACGGGAGGTGTTACACTTACTGGAACATCTCCTGCTACGCTGGCACCGGTGGTAGAAGTGACGGCTGCATAAGGTGTATTGACCACGGTAGCTCCGAAATTATAGGACGGAGCCCCTTCGTATCTTGTGTTACTCGCGGGAAGAAGAGGTTGAAAAGTTGCCTAAGGAACGAAGGTGAAGCGAGTTGTACTTCAAAGGATGAAAGTCTCTCTTGCCCGGAAGTACGAGTTCTTGCTTGAAGGACTTTCCTTGAAGGATCGTAGCTACCTACTTGTCCTTTAGATGTTCTTGTTTTTGAGTGATAGTGAGGATTCCTTTGACTACGGTTTTGAATTAATAGGTAATTGAATTGGTTCATTTTGAGATAGTTTGGTGAATGATTTTTTTGAAAGAGGTTATTTTAAATGAAATTTGCATCTTGGTCATGAATGATTGCACATGTCACATGAAGTTGCAAACGTTGTGTGAAAGGAAAGCATGAATGAAACAGGACATGGTGTTTGATTATCGAGCCTCTTTCTCCACGTGTGGGATGCTAAGTCCCAGTGAATTCTAAACTATCTTTCTTGTAAAATTGTTGAGTAGAACTTACTTGCTTTTGAAGCCTCATTTGTATCAAACCGGAGTAGCCTCTCCAAGAAAATCCTCCGCACTAACTTCTCAAAGCTATCCCTCCGAGCCAAGCTTCTCCGAACAATGCGCTTCAAAGCGTTGCACTCTTTGGTGGGGTGATGAAGGGACCGGTGGTAATGACGGTACCTCGGGTCCATTACTCCTTGACCGATGAGGGTGGGCGCCGTATCGGGGTAGCTTTATCTCTCCGTTTCGTACCCACGTCTCCGGTAGCTCAGAATCTTCTTCATTGGGAAGGGGAAATGTAAGTACCTTGTGTCCGGCTTTTCTGCGTTAGCGGCGTTGCGATGTCTCCCGTGGCTTTGATATGGAACGGGAGATGAAGTTGGAAGACTTGCGAGCGCCATCATGTCTGCGGATTGTCTTCCTAAGTAGAGGATGTAGAAGGTGTCGTAATGTCCTTGCTTTGAGTGGCCGGATTGAACGCTCCCATCCTCTGTATTCGAGGCATTTCTTGATTGATTTCTCCTTCCTCAAGCGTTTCTTGATTGGTTGGAAGGCCGACGCGGATTGGACAGTCTTAGGGCTTCGGCAAGAGCTTTGAGGTATAAATCCTCTAGCAAGGCTCCATAGGCTGCGAGGTTCCCCTTCTTTATCGGAAGACATCGTAGCATTCTGGATAAGTCTCCTCTCTGTGGAGTTGCATCGGGTTTCCATTGTTGACCAGGACCATGTTGTTCATCTTCCCTGGGTCTCCTGCGGTTGCGCGCCCTTTTGCTTCTCCACCGGTAAAGATGTGACTCTGGTTAAAGATTGCATTGCCCAGTGGATGCTGTCGATGCTTCTTGTAATTGTGCCGCCATATCATTCAAAAGGCGAAATGTCTCGCTACGCCTTACGGTGATACCGACTTGATTTTCCAAGACATCCTCCGGCATTCTAGCTATGCTTCCCATGATATCGAACCACTGCGGATTCCGAGTGAGGATACATCGTGAGGCAGCAATTCGAGAATTCGATTCTTAACCAGAGATCAATCTCCCTTGTGGTCGCCAATTGTTGATGGGTGAAAACTACTCTGCAGAATTTGGTAATTTGGGGTGTGGATGAGGAATGAATTTAAACCTTCAACAAATGCCTTTGCGCGGTGAGTGCTTGTAGATTCGAGAGATCAATCTGTGCAAGTCCGGCCTAAACCAAGAAATGGCCGTTCCAGACTTGTTTCGGTCACAAAGTGAAGGAGATGGGGTTGATCTTAGGGAGGGAAGCGAAGAAGGTGTTGAGATTGTGAAGGTGTTGGCTTGCTTATGACTTGTAACAGAAAGATGAGCAAGCTTACGGTTGATGCAAGCAGGCTCTGAGTGTTTGAATACGGTTTTTGTATTAACACTTGGCTTCTGTCGTCTGAACTTGTGTTGTTCTCCGTTATCCCCTCGTTTGAAATAGGGCGGAGAACCTATTTATACAAGTCATTGAGCCTCATTCACGTTTCTCGTGGGAAGTGGAGGTAGTGGAATGATGGAGTAGTGGAGTTGTGTGTCGGTGATACACGACCAGTCTTGCCCACTTCTCCTGTTCATCTCTAACCGTCCATGACTTCCTGACACGTTCTTGTGATGGCGCGTTGCCGCATTTGCACGCTTTGTAAACCGCCGAGACCAATACCCCGTATATGTATCCCCCAGTTTGTGACATGATTGATGTCGGAATGTGGATCGTGGATCCACGAAAGATAGCATGTAATGCTTGAATTGAATAACTGCGTTATTCGGAAAGTCGATACTTGTGAAGTATCGTGTGTATTTTTTGCAAGGTACCGCATTGTGGTGTGGTAAGGCGATGGGTAATGACGCCTTGCGACCAATTGACTCGACCGGGGTTGTATAACCAAGCTGGTGAAGTTGGATGGATGAGATGAGCTTTGAGACACTCATCTGCGGCCAGTTAATGAATATTAGGTTTTTTGAAGAGGTGCGCAAGCATCACTCTTGACTTGGTCGAAACCAAGTATGGGAAGGATTTTGGAGAGGACCGACCATACATGCGTGTAGACGGCATGATGGTGTGGGTGCACGTATTCCGTTCCCTCACGAAAGCGCGATCTGGGCCACTCAATTTGGCCGGCAAAGAGGAGTGGTCGAGATCGATTTTGCGATAAGAGTTTGATACCGCAAGAAGCCGCGCGCCATACTCTTTTCGGCGCGTTTTCCAAGACGACCTAGCTTGGTCGGTCCTGGACGGTTGGTTTGGCGTGAAGATGGTAGGCTGATGTTCACGCCCATGTCTCACCGTCCCATGAAAACGTGATCTAAGCCACCCAATTCGTCCGGTGAAGTTGAGTGGTCGAGATCGATTTGCAATTTGGGAAGTGTATCCACGCATGTTTGAGCGGGCATTTTGGATTGGCCGGGCGTGATATGCCTTGGCCGACCGCATGAAGAGGTAGATGGGCCCACGGTGGTCATCTTTGGTATGACCGGACTCGCTTAATCTAATCTGTGACCCTCCATTCGTGCCGGAGAAGATGGACGCGCGTGATGGCTTGAACCCTAATTTTGGCTTTCAAAGCCGCGCGACCATGCTATTTCAGGCGGACGAATGTGTTGTAACCAATCATGGTTGGTTTTGACCGATTGGTCAAGTGTGTAGGCGGTCACATGGTGATTGTGTCGACATGCTCGGGCCCTTTGAGTCTGCATCTACACCCTCCATCTATACTGCGAAGATGGATGGTTGAGACCGTTTTGCGGCACATGTAATATGCCGCAAACCCTAATTTAGGGTTTTCCGCCCATAATGCTTGGTATGGACGGTTTCTTGGCAAGCAAAGGCCAATGGTCGACCATGCGGGGTCGGCCGTGTGTATTCCATACCTTAGGGGTGATGGAATTGATGCGTGGTCATCCAATCATGCTTGTGGAGTTGGATGACTGCGATCAGATCATATCTGGCAAGCTAAGGCCGTGGGTATTCCATACCATGCTTAGGGTGATGGAATTGATCGCAGTCATCCAATCATGCTTGTGGAGTTGGATGACTGCGATCGAATCATATCCAGGAGACCGATCAATACGGTCAAGTCGGATGCTCAATCGGGCTAGTATAACACACCTAGAGAGGGGCTCAATCGGGCTAGTATAACACACCGAGAGGGCTCGGGCTAGTATAACACACCGAGAATCGGCTGTACGGGTATTTCGTACATGGTTTCATTATAGTGCTTGGAGGTTCGTGTTACTGTATGAGTAACACTCGGTCTCATGCCACATCGATAATGATTCATTATAGTGCTTGGAGGTTCGTGTTACTCTATAAGAGTAACACTCGGTCATCATGCCACACCGATAATGAGTACGGGAAATACAAGGCTGAATTAAGTGAGGGAGTATCCAACACTTATAAATGGCTTTATCTTTTACAAGATGTCAGCGCATGATTTTTCTGGTTTTTTACAAACTCAACCTTGAACGAAAATCCACCATCAACAATAACATAATGGTGGTTTGGATAACAATAAGAAAATTCATCTCTAATTTTAGATCCATCTTAAGTAGAATCCCATTCTTTTTTTTCAAATTGTCTAAGGAACTCCTACAAAATACTACTCCATCGTCACGGTGAAAATAGAATGTTCAAATTCTCTCTCCATAAATGATAGAAAAAATAAAATAATACCACTTTCATTTATGAAAAAAGCTGCTTGTACTTTTTCGTTTTAATTATCTCTTTTCAAGAAACAGAGAGAGTAATATATTATGTTGTAGCAATGCTCGGTCGAACTCGCAAGCGTTGCTATCTCAAGATTGTTGTCAAGTTTAGTTGCCAAAACTATAAGTCTTGATTTCTAGTCTACTTATAGCTAAGTCTCGGATTAGGATAGAAAGTGTAGTTGAGCATTAGACTTCACGGCGTTCATCGATTAAAGACTAAGAACTACTAAGGGGAGCTTGTGGAACTTCATCAACAAAAGGTATGCGGAGACTTGAACTCATCTATCACTCAAAAGTCTATCTCTTATTTGAGACAAAATTCGTATAGTTATATAGACTTCGATTATACACATTTGATATTCCGAGCTGAGTTTAACTCGCTTACATATTTCTAGAAATATGTGTTGGTAAGCTTTTGCTTTAACCAAGTATTATCTTATATTCTTGACGAAAGTCAAAAGATGATGATGTGAAAATCGCCTAGTAACATCTTACATGATTTGTGTGAGACATTCATTGATGTAGACTCAGAATGTTTCGTATTGATCATTCGATCACTTGAAAATTTCTTTGAAGCTAATAGTTTGTGTGAGACAGCTATTGTCGCCTTCCGAGAATGTTTCAATGGTTGAAATGAGAGTTTAGAACAATTGGATATAAGCACAGTATGCGTACTTGCATATGTGTAATCCAAGTCCGGGAACATGGTATGCATACCCGTATGCGTACTGTTTGGTTTAGTCAAGGTCCGGGAACTCAGTATGCATACCGGTACGCGTACTGGCGTGAGGTTCAAGTTCCGGGACTATACTGAGTTTGTGGTATGTGTACAAGTTCGCCTACTGGCGAATCCAAACTCAGTCTGGCCACTAAGGTATGCGTACATGTTTGCATACTTGAGTGGGTTATGTTCTAAAATCGATTTGTTCATGAAATAATACATTTATATATTAAGGAATGCAATCTTTTGCAAACCATGGCTATAATGTTCATGACTTGATTCGAGTGAATCAAAATCGATTTTGCTTCATTTGTGTCTTGTATACTTCTATGAGAATATAAACAACTGAACAACTCTAAAACTAGTTTCATTTGAGTCATTTGAACTAGTTATGGTTAAGATGAATAAGGTTGATATGAAAGTGTTCATATGGCTAACTTCGGTTAACTATTGTTGAGCCAACAAAGGTGCACACATTTAGATACGGTTACTCATATCTAAATGAAGTCACTTTTCATTTGTGTGTAACAATATAAGTTAGATCTAACGGTTGAAAGATATTAGCTTGAGTCTAATCAGGTTTTCATCTAACGGTGAATATAGAATGCTTTGTTACCAAGGTAACATTGATTGCAAACCCTGATTTGAAGACTATATAAAGGAGAGCTCTAGCAACTGGGAAACCTAATCCCCACACCTCCGGTGTGGTACTAGTTGTGACTAGACTCGATTCTCCTTTAACCTTAGGTTTTTCCAAAACCCTGTAGGTTAACGACTTATTGGGATTATGAAGCCAGACCCAACTATTTTATATGTGGTTGCGTGTTCTGATCTTGATGTTTTCTATCGTGATTGAGTACTATCTTCTCTAAGATTGGCTCGAGATTTAATCTCCGATAGGCAAGATAAAAAGTAGTCACAAACATCTTCGTCTCATCGTTTGTGATTCCCCAATATCTTGTTTCGCTACCATACGATTAAGATTATTATGAGGTGATTGATATTTCTAGGATGTTTGTAGTTGCAGGATTTCCCACACTACACCCCTCATTAGATTTAACGTGAATAACTATTTGAAAGATGATTAACTTTGAACTTGATTGATTATTTTCTTGAAATGTTTACAAATACAATTAGAACAAAACCAAAGCAATTACAATTACTCTCTGTTTTCTCTCTCTTAATGACTTGCTTAACAATTCGAAAAAGATCTCTCCTACAACAGACTTACTCGACCCTTTATATAGGGTATTACATAGTGGATGACAGCTAAGCTGTCCTTTATTTTCGGGAATCCTTCGCGAAGCGTCGCAAGTATATAAATATTAGACTTCGCAACACTCCTAAATCTCGCCAAGCTTTCACACTTTTCTCATACTCTGGCTGTCGTCATCTGATGCGTCATTTAAATTATTTCCTTGCGACACCTTCGCAATGTTATCATTTATTACTCTCGCAAAGTATTACTGTCGCGATATTCTGGTCCTACATCTTGCCTCTTATCATGTATTCTCTGCGAAGAAGAGAATGTCATGAGAACAATATTTTAGAATGCCGCAACCACTCATCTTTACCTCGCCATTGTTCATTTTTGCTCGTTTTATTCATGTACGGGATTTATTACAGGTGTTTCTTCTTCCACTCTTTTCTTGACACGTCTCTTTCAACTACTTATTCTTAACCATTCACGTCCCATCTCGCATTAAATGCGTTTATTTTCCCGAAGATTCTTTCTCTCTATAAATAGTTTCCCCACTCCTTTTTTCTTCTTTTTTTTACTTTCCTTCTGCAAATTTTCTTTAACTCTCTCTCTCCTTCCGCAATTTGCGCTTCTGCTACCATAATTCTTCTACTTCTTTCTCATTATTTTGATCTGCAATTATCCATTCCCATACTTCTAGCAATGGCTTCACTTGGTCGTTCATACACTCCTCCTTTTATTGATGTTCAAAAGAAATTACAGGAAAAGGGTTTCACTTTATCAACTATTCCCGATCAAGGATCTTCATCTATTCTTTCGCAAAATTGTTTTCGATCATCAATGTGATGATCATAAAATCATAATCTCACTGGGTCAACTCCTTGCAGGACTCCCCATTCCTTTGTACAATCCCGAGTTGCCATTATTCTATGAAATTCTTGCTCATGAGAAATTCTCGCGAGCTGTCTATCAATTGAGTGGCGACTGCATCCGTTTAATGCTTGAATTCGCCCATCGTGGCGCTGGTAAAGGATCTTTATATCCTGATAATGTTAGGGATCCTAGGTTTGTAGATTTACAAATAGCTACAGAGAAGTATACCGTGGACAATTTCTTTGCGAATTACTCTGTTATAAATATGAGAAATGATAAGTCTCGCTGGGGTGCTCGCCTGAAAAAGAATGATAACGTTGATGCTGACAAATTGCTTATGCAAGATATTGATTGGCATTCGGGCAACAATACTACTCCCCGTCATTCCAAAGATGAGAAATGGTGGGTTGTTCCTTTACTTTTGAGTGGACCTTACATCGCAGGTTCATATATTCTCCCCGCACACCTCGCGAACTATCATCCTTGGGAGTTTAAGTGGCCTGAGGAATCAAATGAGGTTTATTTCCTTTTTTCAATTTTGCTTTGCGACATCTTCTTCCTCTTTTATCTATTAACTTTCAAAAAATTTTAGATCGCCAGAATGAGGAAGAAATATAAAGAAAATCCAAAGCCGAGTACCCTGGCAATACTTCGATCGCTCACGATGAAGTAAGAAACATTTTCTTTTGTTATTTTAAACAATATTGTTGCCTCTGTTTCTTATCTTCATGCGTATGCTAAGGTTGAAGTTGAAGAGGCTGAAGCTGCGAAGGCTAAAGGCAAAGATAAAGCTACTTTGCACAAGGACAAGTCTTCTGCTCCGTTTTCTAAAAAACGGAAAACCCATCTCTCTTCTCATTGTAGTTCTCAAACAAAGGCGAGAACTCGACGACGAGAATGAAAATGAGGTTGGTACTTCTTCGCGAGGGAGAATCACTCAACCACCTTTGCTATGGCGCAATTGTCTAGCATCTTCTCCGATTCCATGCAAGGATTGGGAGACGAGCATTTAATCTGCTACTTGCGAAGCTCTCGCTAAGATTTGCGATGCCCCCATTTCTTTGGAGGATAATGAGTCATTTCGCGGAGTTTCCCGAACAGGTGACTTCTAGCTTCTTAAATGCTCTTAATGCTTTGGTATGTTTGTATCCTTTTATTTCTTTGTGACTTCAATTATAAACTCTATCTTAATCATTCCCATATTTTTCTTTGTAGTCTGGGAGAGCTTCTTTTGTTGTCGCCTCTGACCTTGAGAAAAGACACATGCCAATCTTGAAAAGAGAAATTTGCGACTTAAAGATAAGATCCGAGAACTAGAGAGTGAAGTCTGCGACATCTCACAAGAAGGATGAATGAATTAAACAACCTGGAAGCTGAGCTTACTTCTCAACGAGAATAGAGTATCTACTCTTGAAAGTGCAAATCGCTGACTTTATGGTATAGCAATCTTTACTCCTCAAATCCTTTTTATTTTATCATTTGCTTTTCTTTGCATGACTTACTATTTTCGCAGACATTATAATCTCTCTGAAGAATCCATTCTTCTCCATTCATTTCCGAGCCCATGGATGATGATGTCCTTCTTACTCATCTCAATGAATCTCTAAGTAGTTCTTCAAATAAGACTAACCTTCTTTCATTAAAGGATCTTCAATCCAAATATCATCTCTTAGAGATCGAGCATAGGGCTAGTTTAAGTTTAGCTAATCAATTTAAACGAATGTACCTTGATTCCAAGAAGAAAGCCAAAACCTTAAGGAAGAAAGTTAGTGATCTCATAGATGAGAAAGATCGCATTACTAATAGAGGTGCACAGGCATTAGCAAAATTTCAAAAATCTCTCCTTGATGTGCAAGTTGAGCGAGATGAACTCCTTCGTCAGAATACCATACTTAGCGAGCGAGAAGACCAAATTCGTTCACTTTTTGTCATAAATAATGATGATGAGTTTTCCTGGGCTGCGAAGGTTCTAGATAATGCTAGAAATAACTTAGGTGTCGATGTTAGTCTTCGCGCCGAGCAAACTACCTTGATCAAGGATATGATCTTTGAAAGAGAAGGTTGTTTGTTATACTTCTTTACTTTTCTGCTCTTTTTCTTTTTGTACTATTATCATTAATTCATTTTCTCATGTTTTCAGAATCTGAAAAGAGATTTCAGACAAGGATTGGAGAGCTTGATTGCGAAAACGAACGACTCGCAATGGATCTCTCTTCGCGAGAATAGATATTCTAAATTGAAGCAGCAATTCCAAACTACAGTGGCGAATTTTAATAATGATGTTTTTCGTTTTCGCAATCAAGCTATGGAAATAGTTTGTAACGATCACAACATTCCTCTTCATTCATATCCTTTTCTTCTTTGAAGAAGTTCGAGAACTTTTGTCTCGGATGTTTCGATAGTGAAGCTAATGAAGAAGAAGAAGAATGGCGACGAGAGTGATGGAACCAAAGAATCAGATAAAGAAGAAGAACCAACAAAGAAATAATTTCTTTTTCTTCTTTCATTTCTTGTAGTATTTGTATACATATATCTTTGTTAATCTTCCATTTCTGTAACTCCTTATTATAAATTTCTTTGATTATTGAATGTGAATTCAACTTTTGCTTCTTTTGTTCGGATATATCAATCAAACAACCCTTCTTTGTAATTATAACTTCACACTTGCCTCTATCCATAAGATATAATCAACTTTGCGAGTTACATAAGATATAATCAACTTTGCGATATCATTCTTGCAAGATATCTTCATGGATTAAGAAATCTATTGATCTTGCCTTATCATTATTTGTGTGGTCTTATTTTGCCTTCCTAAGTAAAGGTCTTATTTTGCCACCCCTCATTGCGACAAGATCGCAGGCCGTCTTTACATTTTCATGTAATGACCCATTGACCTTGTCTTATCATTTCTTAAGTATTTTTGCCTCTGCAGGACATTATATTTGCGACAATATGACAGGTTTAAATGTTCTTGCGACCATAAAATCCCGTGACATTGTCGTCTTTGCGACGAAATCGCAGGACGTTCTTACACTTTCATGTAAAAACCCATTGATCTCGTCTTACCCTCGCGTTAGTATTATTGCCTCTGCAGGATCATTGCACAAATATGACAAGCCTAAATTTTCTTGCGAAAATAAAGCCTCATGACATTTGCGTCTTTTGACACTTATCAGCTCCCTAATGGAGGGTGCCGCCCTTATCTTCTCCATGGTTGCCCCTTCAAGGAGGCGTACATCGGCCATACAAGACTAGCTCCTCCCATCCGGTCTTAACATCAAGCAGTTGTTTTCGCAGCCTCTTATCCCTTATACCTATAGGGCTTATGGTTACGAGACTGCACCCTAAGTGGAGTTTTCTTCGGGCCGAGATAGATGTGCCAAGACTTGTCAAGAGTGGTAAGGAAGTTCCATGCTCCCCGCACTCTTGACTCAACCGTGTACCTCGGCGCCTTGGTCATACACTCGACTCCTTGGAAGAGACCCTCGGTCGCCCAACCGGGTATAACCTTATATATATAGTTGGGAATCCAAGGTATCTCTCCCGGATAGGCTTTCATGGGCCCCAAATTTCCATGACTCGGGTTCCGGGAGCGGTGTAACCTTTTCCCCGAGCCATGTCAAGAGATACCCCCTTATATGACGTACTTTAGGTCTTACATTTGCCTCTTTACGAAATATCATTCGCGAACTAGGGTGTACGCCATAAAGGTTCGTCCCATTCACTCACTCATTCATTTTATCAATTTATTCAATCATTCATTTTTGACTTTTGTTAATTTGTCATGAAGCTATCGCACAATCTCATTTCAACTATTCAATAGATTTTTATACATTCTTCACGGCGATATTTTCGCACAACTTTTCTGCAACCATCATCTCTGCTTCTTATCCTTATCATGTTTTCATCCCTAAATTGGTATATATTTTCTCGCAACTATTCATTTTTTACACCTTTTACTCCTACTTCCTTCTGCCTCCGCGTCAGTCAAACTTTTCAATGTCTCCTTTTCATCATGATATTCAATTGTTTTCATGCATTCACTTCGCAACATCTCTTCTTCCTTTGTTTCTATGGTATCCACCATTAGCCTTTCTTTTCTTTGCTCATCCTTTACATTCATCCTCCAACCTTTCCTTTTTGCCGTTCTCTCTTCGCAGCTCTCTACATCGACCTCATAACATTTTTGCCCCTCCATCCAATCTCCTTTTATAATTCCGATACCGCTAGGATGTGGAAACTTTATACACTGATGGTATGTCGATGCTACCCCCAGAATTTCATGCAACCATGGTCTTCCAATCAAGGCATTGTAGGGAGATTCCACATCAACCACACAGAACAAAATATCAGTTGACAACCCCTGCAAGGGTATCCTCATGTGCACTTCTCCTTTGGGCTTGTTTGCGGTACCATTGAAACCATATATTTTGTATGTTGAAGGGATCAAATCTTCATCTTTTCCTCCCATAGTTTTGTAAGTATGGTAGAAAAGAATGTTGACTGAACTGCCAGTATCAATCAATATTCTATTGATTGCCCAACAATTTTCCGCTTCATCATCTTCGCCATCAATAGGTTTTGGATTAATTTCCAGCTTTACAACCAATGGGCTATCATGTATTTCTCTTCCTTTGGGTACTTCTTCAGCCGAGAAAGAAATAATCTGCAGTTGCCACTCTTTTAATTGCGATATCTTCGCAACATTCATCACTTCTTTATCATCAGCATCCCTCGCAAAAACTCTACTAAGTACACTGTCATGAAAATCTTCGATTGTGCGGTATGAATGTACAATGGAATTGCAAAACAAATTTTTAGCCTTTGCCCCAACTTCTATAACAAATGTTTCTTTTCCCTTTGCGAGGTGGTGGTGGTAAATGTTGAACTTTCTCTTCTTCTTTTAAAAGTGATTCAACTTTCCTTGATCAATCATTCTTAGGATAATTCTCTTGATGTTTCGCAGTCATTTGTTAGGTGCCCATGAAAGCGGTGGTAAGAACAGAACTCGTGAGTTCTATCTCCGGTGGTGGTTCACTTCCCATGTTCCATGGTGCAGGTATGTTTTCCATCAAGAGTATTGCTTCCCATATTTTTTCCACACTTTGGCATTCAATGGCGGCATTTTAATTTCCTCCCACACTACTCGTGACTTATTTGCCCTCCATGATAGTTATAATCTCGCCTTCGACCTCCGTAAGTTTCCTGCGGATGATCGAGCCTTTGGATCTTATTATTCCCACTACGATTGTAGTAGTTCCTTTCTTTCTCAAATTCCTCCTGATCTCGACTTCCCATGGCTACTAACTTTGGTTCTATATCAACTGCCTTTCTTTCTTGTTGACCTTGCGATGTGCTCGCCACTGTGTGTATAAGTTGAGGTAATAAACTTCCATTCGCGACACTAGAGTTTGTGTTCGCCACTGGGTAAGATTCTATCTCGTTCTGTCTTTCTTCTAAAGCAATATATTCCTCCTGGAGTTCTCGTAATTCAGTCATTGTAATCGTATTCTTGACTCTAAAAACCTGAACATACAATAGATTGGTTGCGAACATAGCATTTATGAATGACAGTATGAGGTATCTTTCATCTACCATTCCGGCCATCTCGCTGCACATTATCTTCCATCTGACAGTTAGATGTCTCAAACTTTCTCCAACTCTTTGTTTCAACCCGAATACATCTTCAATACCTAGTCGCGAGGAGTTGTTACTTATATACGCCCCTAAAAATATAGCTTGCAAATGGTTAAATGACGTGATAGTGTTTCTTGGTAAACCCTCAAACCATTTCAACGCTTCTCCAGTCAAACTTGATGCAAAGTATTTACACAATATGGCATCGTGATTCTCCCATTGTAACATACATCTTACATATGCCTTGATGTGTTGTATTGCACAAGTTGTCCCATCAAAATGCTTTGGTTAATCTTTGGTAAGTTACATTTTGGGGGTATTCCTCCTAACTGCACCTCTAATGTAAAGGGATTTTTCGCGGCTTCTGCGATGGCTTCATCTAACTTGTCTTCTTCCTCCTTCTCTTCTGCTGTTCAATATTCCTCTCATCTCTGCCAATTCTTTCAAGATTTGTTCATTTGCCTCAGAATTTGAATCTATTGGTCTTTTTAATTCCGCCTCTCTTCTTCTGCGCTCATGTCTACTTATATGTTTGGCTCATCACTTTCTTCTCTCCTTTCTCTGCGGCTTTCTCCCTCATCTCTTTCGCGAATTTGTACACCATTATATCTATCAATTTCTCTTCTCGGTTGTCTATCGACTCTCCTTTGCACTCTTTCATATTCTTCATTGATATTTCCATTGTTGCGATTTTGCTCGCGCCTTCTTTCTCGGTTGTCATGATTATTCTGCCGAATTGCCTCTTCAAATTCACGTTCTTCTATTTCTGCCCTCAATCTTTCCCTTTCGCAGGCTAAACGTGCTTGCTCAACATAGTGTTTTTCAATGTCATCTTCGATCTCCTTTTGTTTCCTTCGTGCCTCTCTCCCATGCAATATTCTTCTTCCTTCTATTCGATTTTCTTCGTCAGTTGGATTATTCTGCTCTTGAGGTTGCCTATCTCCTTGATTTCCATTATTTTGGCCATTTTGTACAGTCTCAGGTCGTGGAACATGACGATCTCCTTCTATTTCTCTTCTCTCGCGATATCCTTCACCAACATTTGGTTCTCTTTCCAAATTTTCTTCATTAATAGTTTCTACAGGTAATGTTCTCCTCCTATCTTCTCTGACCGATCCTGATCTTGACCTGTTACTACTTCTCGATCTTCTATTTTGCAGCCTCAGATTTTCCATTCTCAACTCATGATTTTGCCTTGTTAAATTTGCACGTTCCTCTGCTTCTAACCGCCTTTCTTCATACATTGTTTGTCTCAATGTTTCTAATGCTGCAATTTCTTCATTTCCACGAATTGTTTCTCCCATCTCTTCTCGATTTCTTTCTCCTCGTCCATTGTTTATCTTGTTTGCTCTTCCTCTCTTTCCTCCATAGAATCTGATCTCCATGTGTGTACACTTACTCTATCATAATCTGTAGTTGTATTTGCAATCGGTTGAATTGGCGATTGAATTTGATTTTCTTCATCATTTCTTATGTTCATCCTTGATGATTCTCCCCTTTCATTTCTCCTTTCACCGGCAAGTCTCCCGCTTCTTCTCACGATTGTTGGTCCTTCTGGTACATTTCTCCTTCTAGCCATTTCTTTCTTTTGGTAAACTGTTAAAAATTGTATCAAATTTCTCTTTTCTTATTCCAAATTCTCCCTGTTTCTAGCGCATATGTAGTTGCAGGATTTCCCACACTACACCCCTCATTAGATTTAACGTGAATAACTATTTGAAAGATGATTAACTTTGAACTTGATTGATTATTTTCTTGAAATGTTTACAAATACAATTAGAACAAAACCAAAGCAATTACAATTACTCTCTGTTTTCTCTCTCTTAATGACTTGCTTAACAATTCGAAAAAGATCTCTCCTACAACAGACTTACTCGACCCTTTATATAGGGTATTACATAGTGGATGACAGCTAAGCTGTCCTTTATTTTCGGGAATCCTTCGCGAAGCGTCGCAAGTATATAAATATTAGACTTCGCAACACTCCTAAATCTCGCCAAGCTTTCACACTTTTCTCATACTCTGGCTGTCGTCATCTGATGCGTCATTTAAATTATTTCCTTGCGACACCTTCGCAATGTTATCATTTATTACTCTCGCAAAGTATTATTGTCGCGATATTCTGGTCCTACAATGTTCTTCGGGAATATAAGTCCGGTATATCAATTGGTTCCTGTTCACCTTGATTTATCAAAAGATAAACAAAACTTGTAGGTTTATCTATGGGAGACAGATTTATCTATTCAATAGACTTTTCTGTGTGAGACAGATTGGTTTATCAAGTCTTCGACTTTGGGTCGTAGCAACTCTTATTTGTGGGTGATATCAGCTAAGGGAATCAAGTGCGTAGAGTCCTGCTGGGATTCAGAGACGTAAGGAGCGCAACTGTACCTTGATCATTGTGGAATTGGTTAGGGATCAACTACATTCCAGTCCGAAGTTAACTTGGAATAGGCTAGTGTTAGTAGCGGCTTAATAAGTGTGGTGTTCAAATCTGGACTAGGTCCCGGGGTTTTCTGCATTTGCCTCGTTAACAAAACTTCTGGTGTTTGTGTTATTTCTTTTCCGCATTATATTGGTTTATATAATTGAAATATCACAGGTTGTGCGTAAGTTCAATCAATTGTGAATCAAACCTTTGGTTGTTGATTAAATTGATTGACACTTGGATATTGGTTTTTGATACCGTCCAAGTTATTTCTTATATTCAATCGGGCTCGCAAATTCCTATTTGTTTGATTGCAGATTGAATTGAGAAATTAAGATATAACTCTTTGATATACTTTTCTCAAGATTGAGTCTGACTGTCTAGTTGATTCTATTGAAAGTATATTGGAGTTAGTCCATACAGATTGCTAAGCGAAATATTGGGTGTGGTTGTTAGACCCCCGCTTTTTCACATTCCAAAAAAAAAAAAATCTTTTTAATTATCCCAACCCAAAATGAGAAATCAGAAACTCTATGATGATTTAGACATTACCAACATAGCTCTGCCCTCTCTCCTCTCTCCTCCCATTCTATCTTTTCAGGTTACTTTTAGATCGGAAAACCAAATGATCATCTAAAATCGTCCGTTATTGTACCGTTACTTTACCGTTGCGACTGATTTCCGATAAAGTTTAATCGGAAACAAGTCAAAAAATCTATATTCCGGTGGTTCCATGCAGATTTAGCTTAGTTCCTTTATGTTTCTTCTCGGCATCCCTAAGAAATCTTCAAAAAACAGAAGCAATTAAGATAAAGTGGGAAAATAGATTCAACTTAGAAGGGAAAAAAAAAGGAAAAAAGAAAGAGAAAAGCAACAAGGTTACATACTCGAAGACACTTTGAATCATCATCAAACACTAAGTTACAATCACAGACTTTTTTTAAAGACACCAAGACACTAAGTTAACCAAGACACCAAGACACTAAGTTAACTAAGACACCAAGACACTAAGTTAACCAAGACACCCAAGATACTGTGACTAAGGATCTAAAATCATAACAAACCAATAAAGAATCTTTGACTTCTATTATCTCATGCATTCTTCTTCAGGGAAAAGATATTTTTTGAAAGTTCAAAGAAAGCATCTTCTCATTGACGAGGTGGATTTATTCTCTCTTCTTCGTCTGTGAAGAACAACCAACTCCACTCTTGTTTCCTTTGCTGCCATGTTTTCTTCGTGGAAGATTGATGACCGGAGGAATCTGATTAGTGGAACTACTGCCAACCTCCCATTGATTTAGAAACACAAACAAATTCTTCTTGTTGTCCCTTACCTGATGCTGTCTCATATCGGGAAAAGGAAAATGAGCAGTAAAATCTGTTGCTTGAAAGACAACCTGCAATTCATGAGGAGTAACAGTAGGATGAATTGGATAGATTTCATCTGAAGTCCCCCATCCATCGCCATAGTTGATTCTCTTTGAATTCACTTCTTCTTCTTCTTGGGGACACCAGATTCTCCATCACCGCTGCTATCAATCTCATTGTCTTCATTATAGTAATAGTTACCATCCTCATCGTAATGGGCTGAATCATTTGAAGACGCATAACCATAAAAATCTACATCCATATTATCTATAGGACTTCCTGGTGGGGGATTGTTAGTTCCCTCATCAGGATCTTCCGGAGTAGGAATAATTGTAACATTAGGATAACCGGGTGGATGGGGATTTTCAGGGAGTGCTGATATTGGACGATTGTATCGATCCAACCCAAGAGAAATTTGGAGAGCTCTTTCCACATCAGTTGGACCTTAGTATCCGTCAGGATCCTGATCCTCTTCAGGAGGAAAGGTAGGAAGCTGTGTTATTTTTGGTAAACCGGATAGAGTAAGTGCATCAAAAAGGGAGAACAGAGATAGGTGGAGGATTCATTATTAGAAAGCTATTAGAAGAAAGATTTTGAGTACGAGGTGGCTCATAGAGATGGAAATCATAATGAGACATGTTAATGTCCAGAATTTCTTCTTAGTCCCTCCTAGAGGTACGGCTGGAGGCCTTTGTCTAATTTGGAAAAACAATGTTAACATACAAATTGAGGACTATGATTTAACCATATAAATGCTTCTGTTACTAATCATAATAATGATATTAGTTGGACTCTTACTTGCTTCTATGGGAGGCCATATAGAAAATTTAAACTCCAGTCTTGGAAATCCTAAATCAAATGGCAGAAACAATAAATAAACCCTGGATAATCTTAGGGGACTTGAATGTTGTTCTTCATGAGGAAAAAAAAAAAGTAGATTTCCTTTCAGGAAAGAGCCAGAATTTTCAATAACTTAATAAATGAATGCAATCTCATGGACTTAGGATTCACGGGGTATACGTACACTTGGAACAACCATAGACAACATCCTCAAAACATTGAACAGAGATTGGATAGAGGGCTAGTTAATGACAAACAGAATAGGAAATTTCCTAACTCTAGCATAACACATCTAGTACCACTTGCATCTGATCATGTTCCAATAAAATTAATCACGCATAATTACTGGAACGATTGACCTAAGTCTTTTAAATACTTTGGGGAATGGATCAAACATGGGGACTGTAAGCGTTTAATTCAAGAGAGTTGGAACAAAAATATAAAAGGTTCTTGATCTCATAAAGTTAATAAGAAACTTGTCAACGTCAAACACATTCTGAAACTTTGGAATATAAATAGTTTTGGAAACATTAATAGTAACATTCTCAAGATAAAGGAAAACATGGATAAGACTAATAGGTCGAAAAATTGCCAGAATAAGATAACTGAGCTAGCAAATTTGAGACGTGACCTAGCTAAATGGTATGCCATAAAAGAAAAGTTTTGGAAGGATAAGAGTAGAGACCAGAACATTGCTTTAGGGGATCGAAATACAAGATATTTTCATACTAAAGCAAAACAATGTGTTTACTATTCTGACAATATAAATAAGTCTAAAATCGATTACTGAAGGGACAACAATTCTCTCGATCGAAAACTTATTTACACAGTTCACATACTTGCAAAAACCTTCAACATATCCACAATCCTTGATCATCATTGATCCCACAATTCTCAGCTTCCCTCCTACAGATCAACCCATCTCCCTCTTTGTGACCGAATTGACTCTGGAACGGCCATTGACTTTGTTTAGGCCGGAGTACTACAGATTGATCCCTCGAACTCAAAGCACTCCCGTGCAGTGCATCTGTTTGAGGTTAAGCAGTTTGCTCGGTTGAGGAGTCTCGTCCACTCGGTCGTCTCTTCACTTTCCTAAAAAAACCAGCAAATGGTTTTTCCCCATCTACAATATCTTCTCCAACCCCGACTATTTATCCATCATCAGTGCAACGGGCATTGAGGATGCAATAAACACGTCTCTCCACCGGGAGATAGTTAGGTGTAAGCGTGATGTCACGTGGATTTGTTGTCGCTAGGTTTCTCCTGTACATACTTTATTTTTCGCGTGAGGGGAAGTCACTATCGTTTTGGAGGACGTGAGTATCCCCCCATCCATCGCCATAGCCGATTCTCTTTGAATTCTCTTCTTCTTCTTGGGGACGCCAGGATTCTCCATCACCGCTGCTATCAATCTCGTTGTCTTCATTATAATAATAGTTACCATCCTCATCGTAATGGGCTGGATCATTTGAAGACGCATAACCATAAAAATCTCCATTCATATTATCTATAGGACTGCCTGGTGGGGGATTGTTAGTTCCCTCATTAGGATCTCCCGGAGTAGGAATAATTGTAACATTAGGATAACCAGGTGGATGAGGATTTTCAGGGAGTGCTGATATTGGACGATTGTATCGATCCAACCCAAGAGAAATTTGGATAGCTCTTTCCACATCAGTTGGACCTTCTGCATCATAGTATCCGTCGGGATCTTGATCCTCTTCAGGAGGAAAGTTAGGAAGTTGTGTTATTTTTGGTAAACCGGGATAGAGTAAGTGCATCAAAAAGGGAGAACAGATAGGTGAAGGATTCATTATTGGAAAGCTGTTAGAAGAAAGATTTTGAGTACGAGGTGGCTCATAGATAATCTCTTTGTCTTCTGCCTCGGGGCTCGTAACTATTGAAGAGGGTGAAACACTACTAGTTGCTTGATTGCTGCTGCTACCTTCAAATAATTTTCGCCTGCGACTCTCAATTACTGCTGTTTTCCCTTTCCCTTTATCGTGAAACTCATTTCTCATTTGTTTGTTCTTTATCTAAGTTCTCGTGAATTTTAACTTATTAATCGTTTATCTTTGTGCTTATTAGGATCAGTAAAACCTCTATTTATAATTAATCTTTAGGTTACGAATTTAAACGTTGCTTTAAAATTTCTTATCTTTCTATCTGTTCTTCGGTTATCAGTCATTTCTAGTTAAGTTTTTTTTTTTGAATTAACCATATTCTTAATTCTTTTATTTTGAGTCTAGTGTTACACCTCATTAGCTACCTTTGACAGCTTGTTCTGAGTCTTTAGAACATGAGGGAAGATGGGCTTACTCTTCTGTTTTCCTTTCTTCAAATGGAGGAAACGTAAAAATGATGCAAAAACAGACGCAGGGAGAGGATATCTTAAATTCAAAATTTGAATTAATTTTAGAGGAAGACTTTACAGTCTGAGATATAGGGTTTCTGAGATGACTAAAGAGTTGTAGCTTCCCAAAATCCGTATGAAAGCGATTTTTAGCCCTACATCTGCTAGATTGTGAAAGATTTTGAGCGCTAGGAATTGTAGCTGAAATACTATCCTTTGTGTTCACACCTCTAAACCCATCCCCGAATTCTAGTATCCCTTGGACAAAGATTAAACAAGAATTGAAGTTATGCTGTAGCTGAACATTATAAATGATATTAAATTGCAAATTACTTTTTCCAAAAGAACTACACATCTCCGTCTTAGAGATTTGACAGGAGGGTTGAAATTTGTGAGCTCTTAAGGGGCATGTGATATTGTAGCTAGACTCTTTAGGTGTGGGTAGTTTTCCTTTAGACTTAACTTTAGTTTTGTGAGACAATATTTTATTAACCTTTTCTAGTTTCAGAATGTCTGTAAAATCCTTCTTTTTCCTTAGATGATTTTGGTTGTTTAGTAGATTGAAAGAAAAAAAAATCAAACCAAACTCAAATGGCTACCAAACCTTTTCAAACACATCAAAAAATCTCAGTCCCAGGACACCAACTTAAAAAAATCCATTGAGAACATTAAATTTGCTTTCAACTCCCAAATACATGATCCTAACATATTTAAAACGCCTGAAAAAACCCCGGATTTTTTTTAGATAGCTCTATTGAAAGCCTGACAAAACATATGGAAAATTCACTCACTATCCCTCATAATTTTACTCTTAAAGTCTACCTGAATTCTCAAAATTCTAGAACCCCACCGCCTTTAAATTGGAAGAATACAGTTATAGGAAGATTGTGTAGTAAAACCTCTTTTGATATTTCCAAAATCATTGAAGAAGTAAAGTTTACCTGGGATCTAAAAGGAGGGGTTCACATTAAACTCTATCACAAGAAAAGAGACTTTTATGAATTCCACCTAAGAGAAGCTGAACATTTTAATATCCTAAAACAAGGAGGTGCTTGGATTATTTTAGGAAAGCTGATAGTACTAGTTGAATGCCCTATTCAGGGTCCTCAACACATTGATGAGGAGAGTTTTTACAAAACAAAATTTTGGTTGTACATTAAAAACACTCCTATAGGCTTCAAAAATAAAGATGATTTAACAACAATTTGTGCTCCAACTGGAATATATCTGAAACACAAGAATCCTTACGGCAGAAATCAAGATGAAAAAAATGTAGAGTGTCTGGTGGAAGTCAAAGTTCAACACTCATTACCGTTTGGATAAGATGTTTACCCAAATCGCTTTGCAAAACCTGAATGGCTGGAGTTCTCCTATATGTTATCCAGTCTTAAACTGTAAACATTGTAGATGGTTGGACCATTCTACAAAAAATTGTGATCAAGAAACAAAAACAAAAGCAGTACAAGAGGTAGCAGTTCAAGTACATGCAAATACTGCAAAAAATCTGGGAAGAAATAATCAGCAAGAAGCTCAGCGAAAATATTTCTCTTGGTCTGCACCTTCTATCTACTTCAAGGCGGGTGAGTCACGTACAACTAGTAATAGTGTAATACTTTTTTCCTGGTCAAACCGGTGGCTCAGCAAATAGGTGAATTCAGTGCTAACAGCAACCCTGCAAGTGCAAATCCGTTTTCTCTGGTTAAATCGGTAGCTACTCAAAAGTCCTATGGACATAAAGAAACAACTAAACCCAAAGATATTAATTTGCAAAATAAGGAAAACTACCAGAAAAAGCTCAGCCCAAACACAAAATCTAGAAAACAAGGGGATCGTCTTTTACCTTCTTCTTTGGAGAAATTGAAAGCAAAAAGAGGAAAGGGAAAAAACCTTAAGTGATTCTCTAGGAAACATATCTGAGATCGATCCTTCTTTCTTCTATCAAAACCTAACTGCTTATGGAAATGATATTATCCACCCCATATTCAAACCTTTTGAAAACCGAAACATCTCTGCTATCTTTCCAAATCAAAATCACCATCTGCTGTAAGGAGAGTTTAAGCAAAAGGGTAAACAAAATCATAAACCAGGTCACTGGAAGACGGATGCAGGAGGAGCAAGTAAGACCATACATCCAAACCCTAAGGAGCATCAAGGAGAAAATGATATGGAAATCACTACTCCACAGAGAAAGAGAAATGATACAATTGGAGAACAAAATTCAAAGAAATTAAAAGAAAACAAGAGACCGAGTGAAGTGGAGGAAACCAATTCTGAAGCAAAAGCTATCTTTAACCCACTAAGAGAGGATGCAACCCAGCCTTCAACTGATGTAAGTACAACCCACCAACTCTTATATTATTATTGAATTGCTTAAAACCAAAATTGAATCATGAGCTATGGTATAGAGAATTAATTGAATGCATGATTAGCCTGTATAATTTATCAACCTATCATGAATTGTTGCATGGAGAGTTAATTGAATACATGAGTAATCTGTATAATATAACTATCTGTATAGTGCTAGTAGAATTTAGATATCGTCAAATTTCTTATTTTTGGAAGTTTGTTATTGTTATTTCTTGGAATTGTCAAGGGTTGGGAAAATTAGAAACCAAAAATAGCCTAATAGACACCCTAACTAAGGAAAATCCAGACATTATGTTTCTCTTGAAAACAAAACAAAAAAATAAAGAGATGGAAATCATAATGAGACATGTTAATGTCCAGAATTTCTTCTTAGTCCCTCCTAGAGGTACGGCTGGAGGCCTTTGTCTAATTTGGAAAAACAATATTAACATACAAATTGAGGATTATGCTTTAACCATATAAATGCTTCTGTTACTAATCATAATAATGATATTAGTTGGACTCTTACTTGCTTCTATGGGAGACCATATAGAAAATTTAAACTCCAGTCTTGGAATATCATAAATCAAATGGCAGAAACAATAAATAAACCCTGGATAATCTTAGGGGACTTGAATGTTGTTCTTCATGAGGAAGAAAAAAAAAGTAGATTTCCTTTTAGGAAAGAAGCCAAAATTTTCAATAACTTAATAAATGAATGCAATCTCATGGACTTAGGATTCACTGGGTATACATACACTTGGAACAACCATATACAACATCCTCAAAACATTGAACAGAGATTGGATAGAGTAATGACAAACAGAATAGGAAATTTCCTAACTCTAGCATAACACATCTAGTACCACTTGCATCTGATCATGTTCCAATAAAATTAAACATGCATAATCACTGGAACGATGGACCTAAGCCTTTTAAATACTTTGGGGAATGGATCAAACATGAGGACTGTAAGCGTTAAATTCAGGAGAGTTGGAACAAAAATATAAAAGGTTCTTTATCTCATAAAGTTAATAAGAAACATGTCAACGTCAAACACATTCTGAAACTTTGGAATATAAATAGTTTTGGAAACATTAATAGTAACATTCTCAAGATAAAGGAAAATATGGATAAGACTAATCGGTCGAAAAATTACCGGAATAAGATAACTGAGCTAGCAAATTTGAGACGTGACCTAGCTAAATGGTATGCCATAAAAGAAAAGTTTTGGAAGGATAAGAGTAGAGACCAGAACATTGCTTTAGGGGATCGAAATACAAGATATTTTCATACTAAAGCAAAAAAATATGTTTACTATTCTGACAATATAAATAAGTCCTAAATCGATGACTGAAGGGAAAACAATTCTCTCGATCGAAAACTTATTTACACAGTTCACATACTTGCAGAAACCTTCAACACTTCCACAATCCTTGATCATCATTGATCCCATAATTCCCAGCTTCCCTCCTACAGATCAACCCATCTCCCTCTGTGTGACCGAATTGACTCTGGAACAACCATTGACTTGGTTTAGGCCGGAGTCCTACAGATTGATCTCTCGAACTCAAAGCACTCCCATGCAGTGCATCTGTTTGAGGTTAAGCAGTTTGCTCGGTTGAGGAGTCTCGTCCACTCGGTCGTCTCTTCACTTTCCTAAAAAACCAGCAAATAGTTTTCCCCCATCTACAATATCTTCTCCAACCTCGACTATTCATCCATCATCAGTGCAACGGGCATTGAGGATGCAATAAACGCGTCTCTCCACCGGGAGATAGTTAGGTGTAAGCGTGATGTCATGTGGAATTGTTGTCGCTGGGTTTCTCTTGTACATACTTTATTTTTCGCGTGGGGGGAAGTCACTATCGTTTTGGAGGACGTGAGTATCCCCATCCATCGCCATAGCTGATTCTCTTCTTTTTCTTCTTGGGGACACCAGGATTCTCCATCACCGCTGATATGAATATCATTGTCTTCATTATAGTAATACTTACCATCCTCATCGTAATGGGCTGGGTCATTTGAAGATGCATAACCATAAAAATCTCCATCCATATTATCTATAGGACTGCCAGGTGGGGGATTGTTAGTTCCCTCATTAGGATCTTCCGGAGTAGGAATAATTGTAACATTAGGATAACCAGGTGGATGAGGATTTTCAGGGAGTGCTGATATTGGACGATTGTATCGATCCAACCCAAGAGAAATTTGGAGAGCTTTTTCCACATCAGTTGGACCTTCTGCATCATAGTATCTGTCGGGATCTTGATCCTCTTCAGGATGAAAGGTAGGAAGCTGTGTTATTTTTGGTAAACCGGGATATAGTAAGTGCATTAAAAAGGGAGAACAGATAGGTGGAGGATTCATTATTGGAAAGCTGTTAGAAGAAAGATTTTGAGTACGAGGTGCCTTATAGATAATCTCTTTATCTTCTGCCTCGGGGCTCGTAACTGCTGAAGAGGGTGAAACACTACTAGTTGCTTGATTGCTGCTGCTACCTTCAAATAATTTTCGCCTGCAACTCTCAATTAATGTTGTTTTCCCTTTCCCTTTATCGTGAAAACTCATTTCTCATTTGTTTGTTCTTTCTCTAAGTTCTCGTGAATTTTAACTTATTAACTGTTTATCTTTGTGCTTATTAGGATCTGTAAAACCTCTATTTATAATTAATCTTTAGGTTACGAATTTAAACGTTGCTTTAAAATTTCTTATCTTCCTATCTGTTTTTTGGTTATCAGTCACTTCTAGTTAAGTTTTTTTTTTTGAATTAACCATATTCTTAATTCTTTTATTTTGAGTCTAGTGTTACACCTCATTAGCTACCATTGACAGCTTGTTCTGAGTCTTTAGAACATGAGGGAAGATGGGCTTACTCTTATGTTTTCCTTTCTTCAAATAGAGGAAACGTAAAAATGAGGCAAAAACAGACGCAGGGGCAACAAGAAGAAAAGCTCATATAAATTTCGAGGTCTTTAAGCTATTAGGACGAAAATTCAGGTCACGGAGTTTAATAACTCACAACCAAAATCATCTGAGAAAAAAGAAGGATTTTACAGACATTAACTAGAAAAAGTTAATGAAATATTGTCCCACAAAACTAAAGTTAAGTCTAAAGGCAAACTACCCACACCTAAAGAGTCTAGCTACATTATCACATACCCTTTAAGAGTTCGTAAATTTCAACCCTCCTGTCAAATCTCTAAGACGGAGATGTGCAGTTCTTTTGGAAAAAGTAATTCGCAATTTAATATCATTTATAATGTTCAGCTGTAGCATAACTTCAATTATTGTTTAATCTTTGTCCAAGGGATACTAGAATTCGGGGATGGGTTTAGAGGTGTGAACACAAAGGATAGTATTTCAGCTACAATTCCTAGCGCTCAAAATCTTTACAATCTCGCAAGTGTAGGGCTAAAAATCGCTTTCATACAGATTTTGGGAAGCTACAGCTCTTTAGTCATCTCAGACACCCTATATCTCAGATTGTAAAGTCTTCCTCTAAAATTAATTCAAATTTTGAATTTAAGATATCCTCTCCCATGTTTAGTAGATTGAAAGAAAAAAACTCAAACCAAACCTCAAATGGCAAATACCAACCCTTTTCAAACACATCAAAAAATCTTAGTCCCAGGACACCAACTTAGAAAAATCCATTGAGAACATTAAATTTGCTTTCAACTCCCAAATACATGATCCTAACATATTAAAAACGCCTGAAACAACCCAAGATTTTTTTAGATATCTCTATTGAAAGCCTGACAAAACATATGGAAAATTCACTCACTATCCCTCATAATTTTACTCCTAAAGTCTACCTGAATTCTGAAAATTCTAGAACCCCACAACCTTTAAATTGGAAGAATAAAGTTATAGGAAGATTGTGTAGTAAAACCTCTTTTGATATTTCCAAAATCATTGAAGAAGTGAAGTTTACCTGGGATCTAAAAGGAGGGGTTCACATTAAACTCTATCACAAGTAAAGAAACTTTTACGAATTCCACCTAAGAGAAGCTAAACATTTTAATATCCTAAAACAAGTAGGTGCTTGGATTATCTTAGGAAAGCTGATAGTACTAGTTGAATGCCCTATTCAGGGTCCTCAGCACATTGATGAGGAGAGTTTTTACAAAACAAAATTTTGGTTGTACATTAAATACACTCCTATAGGTTTCAAAAATAAAGATGATTTAACACAAATTTGTGCTCCAGCTGGAATATATTTGAAACACAAGAATCCTTATGGTAGAAATCAAGATGAAAAAAATGTAGAGTGTCTGGTGGAAGTCAAAGTTCAACACTCATTACCGTTTGGATCAGATGTCTACCCAAATTGCTTTGCAAAACTTGAATGGCTGGAGTTCTCCTATATGTTGTTCAGTCTTAAACTGTAAACATTGTAGACCATTCTACAAAAAATTGTGATCAAGAAACAAAGACAAAAGCAGTACAAGAGGTAGCAGTTCAAGTACATGCAAATACTGCAAAAAATCTGGGAAGAAATAATCAGCAAGAAGGTCAGCGAAAATATTTCTCTTGATTTGCACCTTCTATCTACTTCAAGGCGGGTGAGTCAAGTACAACTAGCAATAGTGCAAATCCTTTTTGCCTGGTCAAACCGGTTGCTCAGCAAATAGGTGAATTCAGTGCTAACAACAACCATGCAAGTGCAAATCCGTTTTCTATGGTTAAATCAGTAGCTACTCAGAAGTCTTGTGGACATGAAGAAACAACTAAAGCCAAAGATATTAATTTACAAAATAAGGAAACCTACCAGAAAAAGCTCGGCCCAAACACAAAATCTAGAAAACAAGGGGATCGTCTTTTACCTTCTTCTTTGGAGAAATTGAAAGCAAAAAGAGGAAAGGGAAAAAACCCTAAGTGATTCTCTAGGAAAAATATCTGAGATCGATCCTTCTTTCTTCTATCAAAACCTAACTGCTTATGGAAATGATCTTATCCACCCCATATTCAAACCTTTTGAAAACCGAAACATCTCTGCTTTCTTTCCAAATCAAAATCACCATATGCTGCAAGGAGAGTTTAAGCAAAAGGGTAAACAAAATCATAAACCAGGTCACTGGAAGACGGATGCAAGAGGAGCAAGTAAGACCATACATCCAAAACCTAAGGAGC
The DNA here is from genome assembly GCA_023531295.1 of Papaver armeniacum. Taxonomy (NCBI): domain Eukaryota; kingdom Viridiplantae; phylum Streptophyta; class Magnoliopsida; order Ranunculales; family Papaveraceae; genus Papaver; species Papaver armeniacum. The sequence continues at coordinate 199,588 of JAJJWW010004118.1, forward strand.
ATTAAGGAGAAAATGATATGGAAATCACTACTCCACAGAGAAAGAGAAATGACACAATTGAAGAACAAAATTCAAAGAAATTAAAAGAAAGAGACCGAGTGAAGTAGAGGAAACCATTTTTGAAGCAAAAGCTATCTTTAACCCGTTAAGAGAGGATGCAACCTAGCCTTCAACGGAGGTAAGTACAACCCACCAAATCTTATTATTATTGAATTGCTTAAAACCAAAATTGAATCATGAGCTATGGTATAGAGAATTAATTGAATGCATGATTAGCCTGTATAATTTATCTACCTATCATGAATTGTGGCATGGAGAGTTAATTGAATACATGAGTAATCTGCATAATATAACTATTTGTATTGTGCTAGTAGAATTTAGATATCCTCAAATTTCTTATTTTTGGAAGTTTGTTAATATTATTGCTTGGAATTGTCAAGGGTTAGGAAAATTAGAAACCAAAAATAGCCTAATAGATACCCTAAATAAGGAAAATCCAGACATTATATTTCTCTCGAAAACAAAACAACAAAATAAAGAGATGAAAATCATAATGAGACATGTTAATGCCAGAATTTCTTCTTAGTCCCCCCTAGAGGTACGGCTGGAGGCCTTTGTCTAATTTGGAAAAACAATGTTAACATACAAATTGAGGACTATGCTTTAACCATATAAATGCTGTTGTTACTAATCATAATAATGATATTAGTTGGACTCTTACTTGCTTCTATGGGAGGCCGTATAGAAAATTTAAACTTCAGTCTTGGAATATCATAAATCAAATGGCAGAAACAATAAATAAACCTGGATAATCTTAGGGGACTTGAATGTTGTTCTTCATGAGGAAAAAAAAAAGTAGGTGTCCTTTCAGGAAAGAAGCCAGAATTTTCAATAACTTAATAAATGAATGCAATATCATGGACTTAGGATTCACAGGGTACACGTACTCTTGGAACAACCATAGATAACATCCTCATAACATTGAACAGAGATTGGATAGAGGGCTAGTTAATGACAAACGGAATAAAAAATTTCCTAACTCTAGCATAACACATCCAGTACCACTTGCATCTGATCATGTTCCAATAAAATTAAACACGCAACTGGAACGATTGACCTAAGCCTTTTAAATACTTTGGGGAATGGATCAAACATGAGGACTGTAAGCCTTTAATTCAGGAGAGTTGGAACAAAAATATAAAAGGTTCTTCATCTCATAAAGTTAATAGGAAACTTGTCAACGTCAAACACATTCTGAAACTTTGGAATATAAATAGTTTTGGAAACATTAATAGTAACATTCTTAAGATAAAGGAAAATATGGATAAGACTAATAGGTCGAAAAATTGCCGGAATAAGATAACTGAGCTAGCAAATTTGAGACGTGACATAGCTAAATGGTATGCCATAAAAGAAAAGTTTTGGAAGGATAAGAGTAGAGACCAGAACATTGCTTTAGGGGATCAAAATACGAGATATTTTTATACTAAAGCAAAAAAAAAAGTTTAGGAGAAACAGAATCGAAACTTTGAAAGATGAAAATAATGTTTGGTTAAACTCTAAAGAGGAAATTTCAGAATGCATATTAAACCGCTTTCAAAAAATTGCCTCTATTGTCAAGCCTGAAATTGATCAAAACATGATCAATCTTATTCCTACTATTGTAAATCATGTTGATAATGAAATGTTGTGTGTCACTCCCCTAGAATGTGAAATTAAAAAAATATTGTTCTCAATGGAACCAGATAAAAGCCCTGGACCGGGTGGCTTTCCTCCCAACTTTTTTCAACAAAACTGGTAAATAATCAAATCTAATTTAATAAATATGATCCAAAATTTTTTCATTACAGGACATATATCTAAAAAGATGAATGCCTCTTTCATCTCCCTAATTCCCAAAAATTTAAACCCCACCACTCCGGTAGAATTTAGACCAATAGCCTTGGCAAATACTTTTTACAAAATTATATCGAAACTGATGGCGGAGGGAATGAAAGCTTTTTAAAAAAACTTATTTCTGCTTATCAATCTGTTTTCATCCCTGAAAGGAAGATATCTGAAAATATTACACTAGCTCATGAGATTATTCATAAAATGAAAAACTTTAAATCCAAGAAGGGATTTATGGGACTAAAAATCGACATGTCGAAAGCTTTCGACAAAGTCGAATGGGATTTATTAATTCAAATAATGAGTAAAATGGGATTCAACAGTAAGTGGTGTAATTTGGTACACCAATGTATCTCGACAACGACTCTAGCAGTTCTGAGACATGGAGACCCAATCTCCCCTTATCTCTTCTTGTTTTGTATGGAGGTGTTGTCTCGAACCATTTCGCGTGCTGAAAACATGGGGCTGATTAAAGGTATAAAACTAGTTCATAAAGCACCATCTATAAGCCACTTACTTTTTGCAGACGACTGTTTACTTTTCTGTAAGGCTAGTGCAAAGACTTGTGAAAGCTTAGTTAAACTTTTTAAAGACTTTGGACTAGCTTCAGGTCAACTAATAAATTTAAATAAGTCGGGGGTTTTTCTTTAGTTCTAAGAGAGACACTAATATCAGAAGGAGAGTCAAAGATATTTTAGGAGTAAATGTCATTCCTTTAACAGATAAATACCTAGGATCGCCGCTCTTTACAACGAGATCTAAGGTAGAATGTTTTGAACCCTTGGTGGATAAAATGAGAATTATAGTAATAGGATGGAATAGTAGTAATTTAAACAATGTCGGGAAAATTGTTATGATAAAAATATAAGTACTTCTTTTTATGTTTACCAAATGAACTGTTTTAAAATTCCGGTCAAAATTTGTGATAAGTTAACAAAACTGCAGAGGGACTATTGGTGGGGAAAAAATGAAAAGGGCTTAAATGAAAATGAGAAAAAAAAGGGTGTGTTTAAAAATTTGGAACTCTATTTGCAAAATTCTTGAAGAAGGAGGACTAGGGATAAAAAATGTTAGGAAGTTTAATCTTGCTATGATAGCAAAGATGGGCTGGAACTTAAGACAAAACCCAAATTCTCAGTGTGCTATTATTTTAAAAGAAAAGTATTTTCCTAATTGTGACATGTTACACATAGATAGTAAACCATAGAGAAATGACAGTTGGATATGGAAGGGAATGCTAACTGGTATAGACCAAATTAAAAAATGTTGCTACAGGAGTTAGGAAATGACAAGAATATTAATATCTGGGATGATTTTTGGATCCCAGACACTAAAATACCTATGCACAGACCTGTTATAAACACTGATGACTTAAAGAAGGTTAGTGATTTGATAACTGATCACAAAACCTTGGACCTAGTGGCACTGGCTAAATGTTTTGATGACCAAACAATAGAAAAAATAAAGAAAGTTAGAATACCCGTGGAAGACAGGTTGGACACACCAAGATGGACTCTAAACGAGAAATGTATCTTTTCGTTTAAATCTCTTTATAATCATATAATTTCAGGTGGTATTGTTGTAAAAAAAATGGAACATGATATGGAGTATGGAGACTACCCCTGCTATAAAGAACTTCATTTGGAAGGCAGCTCACTCCATACTTCCAAATAGTATGCGAGTGGCAGCCATTATCCCTGATATAGAGACTAAGTGTAAACTCTGTAATGAGAGTCAAGAAACAATTACCCATAAGTTTATGCATTGCAATTACGCCTCTCAGGTATGGATGCACTTTAATTTTGATATTGGATTATATTAGAAATGGTAATGTCACTTTCCATGATTGGTTAACTGATTGCTTTGCAAACCCTGAAAGAGGTGAATATGACATTGACTGGCTATTCCTATGTAGTACTGTTCTTTGGTTCATATGGAAAGCGAGATGCGATGTAGTTTTCAAAAAGGAAAGGCAGAATAGTGCAGTGACAGCAAATAACATAATCAAATTTATAAATAGTTATAACACTATAAACAAACCAGGTTATAACATTATGGACGATCTTTATTACAGTCCAAACAATGATGAAACACTACAGATTACTAATACACTTAGAAGCTGGACTACACAGCCGACTGTTATAAAAGAAAAAAGAAACATGGCTCTCACAATAAGCATTGCTCTGACTATGATGGACTCCACGACAAAATATGGAATTGAACTGACGTTATGTGCCTATACATGTGCATTTAGAGAAGCTAGAGGATTCCATACTGACCATACAACTAGAGAGGAGTTAGAAAAACATGGAGCTGATGCGGATTTCCAGTGGGCAACACATTGGAGTGGGCAAAAAATTTCTTTTAGGAGCGATTCAGAACCAACCTTGCTGTTTCTGATAGGAAGGTATGCAAAAGCTCGCCAACAGAGATGCAAGATCAGTGAAGACTTTGGAAACAAAGAAAAATTTGATATAAATTTTATAGTCCAAGATTTTACTTTAGATGTGACCGCTACACGCTGTTATAAAAGAAAAAAGAAACATGGCTCTCACAATAAGCATTGCTCTGACTATGATGGACTCCACGACAAAATATGGAATTGAACTGACGTTATGTGCCTATACATGTGCATTTAGAGAAGCTAGAGGATTCCATACTGACCATACAACTAGAGAGGAGTTAGAAAAACATGGAGCTGATGCGGATTTCCAGTGGGCAACACATTGGAGTGGGCACAAAATTTCTTTTAGGAGCGATTGCTTCCCCTCCCTAAGAACCAACCTTGCTGTTTAATGGAAACAAAGAAAAATTTGATATAAATTTTATAGTCCAAGATTTTACTTTAGTAATGAGAAATTATGTTTTTTGGGCTGCAAAATTTGCTGTTTTTTTGTAACGAATTTATGATCAAACATAGATGGGTTGACCACAGCCTTTGGGCTATCTTAACTTATATCTAAATATGCAAAACTGGAATGAAGATGTATTGAGGGTATCGTCCTTTAAAAAAAAAAAAAAAACTCATTGCATAGCATACTTTTTAGGCGCGTGTTATAGTCTTATGGCTTTTCCTCCCTTTAATAGGATTACTCAATGAACTATACTTTAGAATATTGTGGTTAACTATGCTAATTTAGTTTCAGAAAATGTTCCACCATTTCAATCTTTAACATTTGTTCTAATCATTGGTTCAAACACTTCAAATGGTTTACGAACTTTGCAATATATTTTGAACAAATTTGATTGTAGTGGTACATCTTTAGAATCGAAAACCATTTTAGTAGCTATTATAATTTCGTGTCTAGATGACTAGATCCATACATCACCGGGTTTTATTCCATTCTCTAATAATTGTTCTCCTTTTAGTATCTTTACTGTTTTATAAAGAAATTCAATTGGTTGAACGTGACGTTGAAGAGAGGGTAGTAAACTAGACGTTTAATTTAACACAGAATCTGGTATTAACCCGAAGAGTAATTGAAGCTTGAATAACTAACAGGGGTTAGTCAATTAGGATTTTTAGAGATATCGAGAGAATTTTTTTGTAAGAGATTTGGGGAGACTCAAGTCTATTGATTTTGGGTGACTCTCTGAGTGATTTTTAGGAAATCTCAGTGAGTCATTGAGATAAATATATAGGAATTTTATATTACATACTTCAAATTAGAAGGAAAAATAATTCAAAAATCATTGTATAAAACTAATATATAATAAATAATTCATAGATTTATTTATTAATATAAAAAGATGGAAGAATATAATCAATGAAAAATTGTAAATTTAGGAATCGTGACTATTTTGTCAACCGAAAATTAAACCAAATTGAACACGAACATAATGCATGGGTTGAGATCTCGCATAATGTGGAGTTTTTGGAAAATAATATTATGTTTTATTATATGCATGAAATTTATTATAGCTTAATTGTTAATTTTTTGAATATCCTAAAGTCTCTACAAATATCACCTATTTTGGAGAGACTTTGTTTAAGCCTTTTATGGTATATTTTCACTTAAAAGTCTCCAAAAGTCTCCCATAACCTTAAATCATTGATTTGGAAATCCAAATCCAATAACAGAGAATTCTAGTGACTTTCAAAAAGTCACTATCCAATAACAGAGAATTTTAAAGACTTTTAGAAAGTCATTATCTAATAACAGAAACTTTCATAGATTTACAAAGACTCCCTATCGACTAACAAGAGATTTGGAATGTCTCCAAAATTCCCTATGAATCTCAATTGACTAACCCCCCTGTAAGTTGTTATTGTTAATTGAAATCTCTACTCTTCTTGTACCGAAACTCAACTCCAAAAGTAGAACCCTGTTTTAGCCTACCTAAAACTTTTAGGGCATACGTAAAACTTTCAGGGCATACTGAATAAGGACATAAACTGGTTGTAAATATCCAAATCAATAACCCCTTAACAAATATTTTTAGTAATGGCAAATCTGCCCCTTTAGGATTAGTTAATACTAATGATTAGTTATTAATAATTCTGATTAGTGATTAATGATTAATGATTAGTGACTAGTGATTAAGATAATTTAGTTATAAATTTGTGTAGATGAAAAATTTGGAGGAAGAAAAAAAAATTTAGTTTTTTTTTTGGAGAAGGAGAAGGAGAAAGTGAGAAAAAAGCTTGTATTTTGATTCAATGGATGAGGAGGGTCAAACTTCGTCTAAAAAACCTAGAAAAATACACATCAATTACAACAATGATCCGGAAATGACTGAATTCTTAGATTATGAGAATGATTTTACACAAACTCAAACCCAAGCTCAAGCATAAACTCAAACTCAAACTCAAACTCAAACTCAAGATGATGATTTTTATGAGCCAAATCCAGATGATGAATACAAATATGAGGAACCTAATGCTTCTAATACACACGTACACTTCTATCTTATGTTTATTCTCACTTTTGTAGCTTAAAATCATCAAAAGTTTGTATTTTTTCACTATGGTTCGGCGAGCCAGGAATATGTTCGGCTTAAATTTATCAGCCGAAACCACCTAGTTATTGACAAATGATGAACAGTTCGGCTAGATGAAAGTGTTATGGTTAGCTGCCGAACCTTCATTTTGTTACTTCTCGCCTATTTGCTAGATACTAGTTCGGCTTGTTTTAAATTGTCATAATGAGCCGAACCTACTCCTGAGAGTTTTGGAAGAATAAATGTTACATGTTCGGCTTATTTGGTGAATATTGTAATCGCCGAACATTTTGGAAATACATGGTTCGGTTGTTTACATAATTAAAATACAAGCCGAACATTATCATTTATATTCCTGAGAATTATTGGGTTTAGAATTTGTACTGGCTCGGCACATATTGTGAACATCGTATAAGCCAAACCTTGTTAATGTGCTTGGTTCGACACATATTTAGATTATCGTAATAGCAGAACCTACCCATTAATTTTTCATTGTAGCATCTTACCTTGTGATATTCTTTGTAGATCGTGCTTGATGGACCTGTACCGATGGAAAATCAACCTGATCCCGTAGACATAATTCACGAAGATACTAAGGTCATTTTATCGGCCTCAAACTCAGACCCGGTTGCCCATTACCATCAACTTCATTAACATGACTACCATCAACTTCTTGTTCTTCTCTTTCTATCTCTGGAATTGGTTCACGAATTATTAATGTTGCGACTTTGTCAACTCCTCTCCCTCCAGCTCCCAATATTTTGTTACCTCCTCCTCGAGGATCGGGTGTTTTAGAAGTAGAAGGTGTAACCTCCATCCTCCTCCTTTTTTTAACTTAGTTATTCCTAAAACAAGTTTAACACTTTATTAACATATTGAAAGTTGGTGAATTAACTAAAGTCTAGGATCGGCTACCCCGTAACACCTATTATGGTCTGAACCCAATAAATATTAGTGGACCTTGTAACACAGTGCTATGTTCGGCTGATAATGAAAAGATCATAACAAGCCGAACACAATAAGTAAATGGTTCGGCTAGCCCGACAAACCTAATATGCGCCGAACCTATACCTAGTCTATGTACACTGCTACTAACAGAACATGGTTCGGCTTAAATTCAATATTATATAACAAGCCGAACCTATAATGTAACTCCTAATTGTGACTAGGTTCGGCGTATATTTGGTATACTATTTCAAGACGAACTGTTCATATACACTTTCAGACTGAAATTTTGGTGAACACTTCGGCTCAAAACGCAACTACATTATGCGCCGAACCCTGTTCTGTAACCGTCTAAAACCCTAAGTTTTTTGGAATTTACCCTATTGAATCGATTAAAAACATCAAATAAGAGATTGGGTTTGTAGAATTTCCTTTCTTATCCTCATTTCAGGAGTTGGTGCTTCAATTGGTTGATTTTGTGGTTCGATTTCAGGTTCAATTGGTTCTTCTTCTTCAATTGAGGGATTTGAAGACGATTTTGAACGCCTACCAGTTGCCTTTTCTTTTGTACGACCCATTATATAGTCGAGTTTAATCGACGATCAAATTTTCGCGAATCGACGATTTATCACGGCGATGAATTTTGTTTTTCTCGCGAGGGAGAGGAAGGGTTCGGCTAGAGAGGAGAAGATGAAGAAATGATTTTCTTAAAACTGATTTTAGGTTTTTATATTAAGGGTAAGTAGGGCTGTCAATGGATAAAAATCCATCGGATATTGGCAATACCGATAAGGTTAAGGTTAAGGGTTATCGGATATCCGGTATCCGATAATATCCGTCGGAATTCAAAAATTCCATATCGATAAGGTTAAGGATAAGCTATCGGATATCGGATATTATTCCGATAATTTCTGTTATCTACTCATGATACAAAAAACTTTCAATAATTTCCGATAATTTCCGTTAATATTCAATAATTTCCGATAATTTCCGTTAATTTCCGTTAATATTCGATAATTTCCGATATTTACTTAGGAGAGACGTAATCAAATGGCTAAAGAGTAAACCTAAAGGGTATTAGGTATCGAAAATTTCCGAAAATTTTATGATATAGTTATACACTAACGGTATCGGATATTAACCTAACGGAAACTCCCTTAACCGGTACCGTTATGTTAATAAACGGATATCCGTTACGTTAAGGTTATCGGATATCGGATAATCGTTATGTCGGATATTAACCTAACGGAATCCGGATATTCGGAAACGGATACCGGATATCGAATATCCATTGACAGCCCTAAGGGTAAGGGTAGATTAGTAATTAAAACGGTTGAAGGGTATATAGGTAATTGAACTACCCAAGGGATACCCCTTATAAGGACACCCTAGATGGGATTATTAGTTTGTATGCCAATATGGGTTCTTTAGAAGAAAAAGAACAAACTCCGAACCCATGGGATTGGGAACAGTCTTGGGTACTGACACGAGGCATGACCAACACGTCAAAGTAGTACGTACCCATATGTACCAGTGGCAGCGGCAAGACGTCATGATGAACTGTCGTTCTTCTAAGCATGTAACATCTGCAAATCAACAAGACAACAACACACTTGCATAGAAGAGAAAAAGTTACATTAGTTGGGCTTGGGATGGTTAGAGTCATAACTGCTCACAATCGCAGGCAGCCAGGCATAACAAGTAAACAGCTACTACTTCCACTTCCAGTGGCGGAATTGGGTTTATGTTTGTGACGGGCTTGGGTTTACATTTTTTTTCTTGCACTAAGCTTGAGCCAACATTTCACTATAATTCAAATGGGAAAACTAGGCTAAGGCCTAACAAGAATATTATTCTTATTGGCAAGTCCAATTCAGTTTTTGTGAGACATACTAGAAATAACCCGTGCCGTAACGGCACGGAATAATTTTTGGTCATAATGATGATTTAAATAAATAATACAAACTATTATAAGACTTATTTTGACCCATGAGAACTTGTAGCTATGAAAGTCTTAGATCTTTTCCATTCAAATAATTAAAAATTCGGTTACACTTGCAATTGATTAAAGTAATACTTTGTGATAAAAATGCTAGGTAAATTGTTTCATTTTCCCTAAAATAGTAATTTTTTAGATGATCCCCAAAGGTCGGTGGTCTTTGATACTGATTTTTGTTGTATTCAAACAATTCGGCTGAATCTTCATTGGATGAGCAATAAATGTAATTACATCCTCCTAGAAATTCTTCATCGGTCCCTGACACTATCGTTTTGTGTTCATTAACCATATGCTTTGGTGATTCCGTTCATGTATTATCCCAGGTTATCTACATTGCACGGTTTCGGCGAAGTATGTCATCTACAGTACATTGTATTATCCCAAATCAAATACATTCTCACATTGTCACGAATCATCAATAGTTTCGCGTACATGTGATGCAAGAATTGTATGGCTTTCTTATCATTTTCCTCTTCGAAGGAACATCGATGTTCTCTCGTCGAGGATCAAGATAATAAAATAATAAATTTAATAGATGCAGAGGAAAAAATGAAACCACCAAAAAGTCAGGGAGGTTTATGAAATGATTGAGGTTTCAGTATCAATGTAGCTTTGAAAATGAATGCGATTTCAAGCTAGATTGTTGTCGCATTCGCAAGGATGCAAATACAAACTTGCGAGTCTTCTTGTCCTAGCTAGGTCAATTATAAGCTTTAAAATAACATTTCTTTTTTCACTAAAATTAAAATTAGGCCTATGATTGAAGTGAAAAGTTCTGGCGATTAATTATTTGGATAGATCTCAATTGTACGCCCCAACCTAAACACCTGCTTAGCTAAAAGGATTACAACCTAATTGAAACATCAAACCGATATTACTGATCTTAAGAAACTCAATTACATAAGCTAATTCCATAAAACAAACCCATACACTCTGATTATTGTATAAATGAAGAACTCTCTTGTGATATGACTATATTAATGTGTTGTTTTACAGAATACATATAGAATAAAGTTATATAAAAGATTCATAACATCTCTAACATCAAAAAAAGCTTTAAGCTACGATAACGGATATCTTCACGCGCACCATATCTTCTGATTACTGAAACTGAAGTGGGAACGAGTGACCACATCATCCCCAAGGGGTGCCAAATGGAAACATATAACCTAAAAGTAATCACTAACATGCTTCACAGTTTTAAAAGATAATGAAATTAAAACAGAATAATAGAAGAAAACAGATAACATCTTTTACACACAACACGAAGCAGAAGATTGCTTCAACTCTTTTCCCCAGATATTGCGTCCATCGTGGCAATATCCATGAAAGATCCACCACCGGATGGATCTACGAGAATAGAGTTAAACAACCTAAACATATGTTATCCTAACCTCGTCTCACTCAATGGAGAAGAAGATGCTAGGAATAACTCCAGTCTCAAAGGATAACATGAATCCAGGTACTGTAAGATATTATTGTGGAATGCGTACACCTCATAAATCCAAATGCCACCATCTAAGTCTAGAACATAATAAGGTTTTGATTACTATGATCTGACCCCGCACATCAGGTTCACAAAAGGCCCAATCATTATTCGTAGGCCTAAGTCTCCAAATAATGACCATATGCAGTCATGAACCTAGAATTTCTTCCTAAGTCAAGGTCATAGTAACCCAATCATTCTTCAAAGACTGAACAATCAAGTATGATATGCACAAAGTGTTATCCCCAAATAAAATGTAGTATATATACTATCTAACTGGGGTAAAGCCGGGCTACTAAGTAATAATCAACCGGGGTAAAGCCGGACTACTATCTTAAGAAAATAAAATGTAATACTATTTATCTGGGGTAAAGCCGGGCTACTAAGTAATATTCAAACAACGTAGCATTGCCCTACTAAACTTAGCAAAGAGCTATGGGGAATCACAGACAATCTTCGCGGGGAACCACCTAACGCATATCACACAACATACCCATTCAATTCCAAACAACATGCCCACAGAAAATAAGGACTCATCATGCTCGCAGATAAAGTAACTTAATGATTACAAAGAGGTTACAAAGTTCCCACCTGATTTGATGACAAGCCATGCCTACCTCAAGATCCACGATCCACTAGTTCGTCCTTTGAATCGATCGTTGTTAATAAAGACTAACTGTTAATCACACAAGTACTCTAAGAATTTACCCAATAAAGTCATACAAGTTTTATAACATAATATCATACAAGTCTCCAATTATAGGCTAAGTCAAATAACTAACGGTTCTAGTTTTATTAATGGTTCTATAACTTAGTAATAAGTAATTTTGGGATAAAACAATATCTACTTATCCAAATAGGGTCAAATTGGATGTCATCGGAAATCTCTCGAAAAACCCTACAACTTTGCAGAAGGAACCGGAAACTAATTCGGACTAGAAGTGATCCAAAAACACTAGATAAGATATTTGGCCCTAAACCCAAGTCCATTGGGCCTAACCCGGCACGACCCACTAATCAGGTCCAATGACCCATGTCCTTACCCATCGGGTCAAAACACGACCCGACCCATTATCCCGCTCCAAGACCCAAGCTGGTCTGACTCGCACCGACTCATCTGAGTCAGAAGCTAACTCGGCTGACTCACTCATCTTCTTCCCCAAAACTCATCTTATTTTTCCAAGTGTTGAATTCAAAAAATCAGTGCAAGGGGTCAACTTCAAGGATGTCTATATTCATAAATACAGATCCAAAAGGATCATACTCAGGTTCCTTAAAATCACGGAATCACCCTCTACAATAACTTTCTATTGAATATTTTCCAATTCTTGCTCTAACCTATCTAGAAAACCTTTTACTTATCCCTATTCGCGACTGATTCTACATGGTTTCAGCTGCGTCGACTAGTTTTCAATCAACAATATCTCACTCGTTTCTTAACGGAATTAAACAAACTTTATATGTGCAGAATCACCATCCAACTTACTATAATTTCTATTTATAGAGATACGTCTAATTAAGTCTTTAAGGAACCTAGAAATGTCTCTACATATTAAGCAGTGAAGCAAATACCATGCATAAAATCATACATATTCAAGTTACGTAATTTAGCGACCCTGAGCTATTCTCAGTATTTGACCGATACCGAAAACATAATTCATCACTATAAAGTGAATCTAAAAGTTACCTTGGTCGTCTAGAGTAGTTTCCTCCATCTCCATCATGATTAACAACACTTTCATCCATACCCATCATCATAAGCAACCATCTTTACTTCTACTACTTCTCTATATTGTTCCATTCATCTTCTAACTAGTCCTTCACACTTCCAAGAGGAAAACGAATTCATCATACTAAATACAAAACTAATACTGATGCCGTACATCATACACATTAACTGCCTTGCAGCTTAAGCTTAGTCTTTCTTTATTTTCCTATTTAGTTTTGAGAGTTCTATTAAAACACCTGTTTCCTACTTTAGTTAAACTTCCTTAGTTAGTTTTCAAGTCGGCTATGTTTAGCCTATAAGTAGTCGAGTCCTGTTTCAAGTTTGCACACAATTATTATTATTTAACAACTTAAACAGTTTGCTTTCCTATCAACTTCTTCTTCCTGCAACTAAATTTCTGTCTTGTTTCGTATATTTTCTTTTACTTCTCATCTCAGCAATCTCTGAATTGCTTTCACCCCAATTAGTTCTACATTAGTTGGTATCCAGACCTGTTTTCTTAGATTTTTATCTGTGATTAGATCCTTTACAAACGCTTCCGCACCTCAAACTCAAACCCTAATTTTTTCAATTTTTTTTTTTACAATGGCTAATCCTCTCGAACAAAAAGTGGATACTCTCTCTACTGCTGTTGAAACTATTAATGGAAAACTAGCCACGCTCGAGGAGCTTCCTGTTCTAATATCTGGATTGATGGATTTTCTTGGTATTCAACCAAGACACGAAACTGAGTCTTTTAAACAAAATATACAATCTTCTAAAAAGACTTTTGGTTTTGTTTACACAGAAGATATACCAGAGAGTTCACACAAGAACAAGGACAAGGAAAGGGACGTTGTTAGTCATGAAACCAAAAAGAAGAAATCAAATTCAGAACATGACAGTGATGATGATGACTCTGCTGAAGAGAATATACATCAGAGTTGGACTGAAGAACGACGCCTTAGAACTGGACCAAACCCTTATGGTTCTTTGCCGGAATATAAATTGAAGGCTGATATTCCAACATTCAATGGAAGCTTCAGAATAGAAGAACTTTTGGATTGGCTTTATGAAGTTGAGGCATTTTTCCAGTTTATGGATGTCCCTGAGGAATCAAAGGTTAAACTCGTTGCTTACAAGTTTAAAGGTGGCGCTGCTGCATGGTGGGAAAAGATTCGTGACGATAGAGTCAAATACAATAAACCTCCGGTCCGTACTTGGACACGCATGCGTAAGTTGATTCGAGAAAATTTTTTGCCTCTGGATTACAAACAACAACTTTTTGTTAAACTACAGAATTGTCATCAAGGAACTCGACCTGTAGAGGAATATGTTGCTGAGTTTTACAATTTAATTGCTCGCAATGAAATACATAAAACTGAGGAGCAGTTGGTGGCACGATTCATTGAGGGTTTGCACAGGATAATTCAAAACAGCATGACACAATCTGTGTTCACTATGGTAGAAGCCATTCAACAAGCCATCAGGATTGAGAAACGTCCTTTGCGTACTTCTAGACTTCCTCAACCTCTTCCTCAACCTCGTCAGTCTCGTTATGGTTCCAATTATATATAGACCATAGCAATTTTCAGGTAACACTTATCGTGATAATTTTGTCCCTTCAACTCAAAGTCTTAGTTATTATGAAGAGGATATTTCTCCACCGCAGCATCAATCACAACAACCCCATTAATTTTACTTATTCCCAAACACCTCTACCTGCTAACACTTCACCTATTCTTCCACAACCTACTGAGAATACACCTATTCTTCCAAATCCACCCAAGTCTACACCTATTCGTTTTTCTAACCGAAACCCACAATAGTTTCCTCCTCCTTCCAAACCAACAAATATGTACTCTAAATTTCGAGGAGAGAAGTGCAATAGATGTTAACAACCTGGACATACTTCTGCTGAATGTCGTAAATTTAATGGTTTTATTGGAGATACTAAACATAATGACGAATCTCAATACAATGAGGATTGGGACGATGAATATAATAATGGTGAAGCTACTGAAATTCATGATGCTTATGGTGAACATTTGGTGGGAATAATACGTCCACTTTTAATCAGTCAACCGTGTCTTTCTCAAAGACACGGTATTTTTAGAGCTAAATGTACCATTGGAGGCAAGGTATGTGATATGATAATTGATAGTGGCAGTGTGGAAAATTATGTTGCTGCTCATGTGGTTAACAAACTTGGTTTGTCCGTTACTCCACATCCAAATCCATATACAGTTGGTTGGGTTAATGGTTCTTCTACTCAACAAATTTCTCATCAATGTGTTGTTAATTTTTCTTTTCCGGGTTATGAAGATTCTGTGTTATGTGATGTCATTGAGATGTCTGCTTCTCATCTTTTACTTGAAAGACCCTGGCAATATGACATTAAAGCAGTACACAACTGTTTCGATAACACTTATACTTTTACTCATTAAGGGAAGTTAAAAAAATTATGTCCGTCAAAGAATTCTTTGCCTGTTCAAGAGCATAGTGATGGAAAGACTAGGTGGCTACTATTGCTCGTTCTTTACTTACTTCTCATACTCTTAGTTCTCATGAACAAGACAAACCAATGATTGACATTCCAGATAAGGTACATCCATTATTATCTCGGTTTAGTGATTTATTTCCTGATGAGTTACCTGTGACCTTACCTCCATTAAGAAATCTTCAACATGGTATTGACTTCATACCTGGTGCATCTCTTCCAAATCAAGCACATTATCGGCTAAGCCCAAGTGAACATGAAATTTTACAAGGCCAGGTGAACGATTTATTGGCTAAAGGATTAATTAGACTTAGCAACAGTCCTTGTGCTTGTCCTGCATTTTTGGTGCCAAAAAAGGACAATGGATGGAGAATGTGTATTGATTGTAGAGCTTTGAATCGAATAACTATTCCTTACGGATTTCCCATTCCTCGTATTGATGATATGCTTGACTTGTTAGCTGGTTCTATAATTTTTTCCAAGTTGGATTTGAGAAGTGGTTATCATCAAATTCGTATTCGTGAAGGAGATGAATGGAAGACTGCGTTCAAAACAAGAGAAGGACTTTATGAGTGGCTTGTTATGCCATTTGGATTATCAAATGCTCCAAGTACATTCATGTGACTTATGAATCAGGTTCTACAACCTTTTCTTGGTCAATTTGTTATTGTTTATTTTGATGATATATTGATTTTCAGTCATAGTGCAAGATAAAATATGGTTCATCTATCAAAAGTGTTTAAAGTGTTACAAGATAATACTTTATTTGTGAATATGAAGAAGTGTACTTACTTGTCATCTGAAGTTACTTTTTTGGGATATGTAGTTTCTGATAAAGGCATTCATGTTGATCCTTCTAAGATTAAAGCTATTCAAGAATGGCCTACTCCTACTTCCATAAAGGATATTCAGAGTTTTCATGGTTTGGCTTCATTCTATAGAAGATTTATTAGAAACTTCAGTACTATTGCTGCACCTATTACTGAGTGTCTTAAACAAGCAAAATTTGTTTGGACTGAAGAGGCTGATAAGAGTTTTTATTCTCTTAAACAAAATTTATGTACAACTCCAGTTCTGGCTTTACCTGACTTTTCTAAACCGTTTGAGATAGATTGTGATGCTTCTATCCTTGGCATTGGCGTAGTATTATCTCAAGAAGGACACCCTGTTGCTTTCCATAGTGAGAAGAATTCAGATACTCAGAAGAAGTGGTCTACTTATGAACTTGAATTACTTGCTTTGGTTCAAGCCTTGAAACAATGGCATACTTATTTAATTCATAGAGATTTTGTTGTCAATACTGATAACCATGCCCTGAAGTATTTACAAACATCTGCCAAGATTACCAGAATGCATGATCGATGGTTATCCACAATCAATAAATATACATTTTCTGTGAAGCATAAAAGTGGGAAGACAAATCAAGTTGCTGATGCTTTAAGTAGGAGAGCTCATCTACTTGCATCCATTCGTAATGAGAGCTTTGCTTTTGATTATATTAAAGACATTTATGCAGAGGACGAAGATTTTAAATCCATATGGGAAAAATGTGGTTATTCAACTAATTGTGTAGATGATTTCCTTATTCAAGATGGATTTTTATTCAAGGGTAATCTCTTATGCATACCTCAGGGTTCCTTACGTCTTCATTTTATTAGAGAACTTCATGGGAGTGGACTTGGTGGACATTTTGGCCGTGACAAGACTATTGCTCTTGTGGAAGACCGTTATTTCTGGCCTTCTTTAAAGCGTGATGTTCAAAAGTACGTTTTAAGATGCATGGTTTGCCAACAAGCTAAAGGTACTATTCAAAAACTGGATTATATACTCCTTTGCCAGTTCCAGATGCACCTTGGGTAGATGTAAGCATGGATTTTATTTTGGGATTGCCTCGTACTGGTAAAGGTAATGATTCAGTCATGGTGGTGGTTGATCTATATTCCAAAATGGCACATTTTATTGCCTGTAAGAAGTCTACAGATGCATCTAATGTCGCTTCTTTATTCTTTAAGGAGATTGTTCGTCTTCATGGAGTTCCAAAATCAATTACCTCTGATAGAGATACAAAGTTTTTGAGTTACTTTTGGAAATCTTTGTGGATGCGACTTGGAACTGCATTACAGTTTAGTACTACTTCTCATCCACAAATAGATGGTCAGACAGAAGTGGTTAATCGATCTTTGGGAAATTTAATTCGAGCCAAGTGCATGGGCAACAACAAACTATGGGATGTATTACTTCCACATATGGAATTTTATTTTAATACCTCTGTGAATCGATCTACTGGTAAGACTCCTTTTGAGATTGTATATTCTAAAGTTCCTAATCATGTTTTGGACCTTGTGGTTATTCCTAAGTTACAGAACTCAAATACCAAAGTTGATGCAATGATTGAACGAGCTTCACAACTTCATCATGAGGTAAAGAACAAACTTGAGGAGTCAAATGCTAAGTATAAGGCAGCTGCAGATGAACACAAATGACTTAAGATTTTTAAAGAGGGAGAATTGGTTATGATTCACTTACGCAAAGAGAGATTTCCAGTTGGTACTTACAATAAGACCAAAATGAAGAAATATGGTCCATTTAAAGTCTTGAAACGTATCAATGACAATGCATATGTCATAGATCTTCCAGCTGATTGGAACATATCCAATGTGTTCAATGTTCAAGAAATTTTCAATTTCCATGGGGATAATGAAGTGATGTTGCTTCCAGATATCTCGAGGACGAGCTCAATTCAAGAAGGGGGGACTGATGCCGTACATCATACACATTAACTGCCTTGCAGCTTAAGCTTAGTCTTTCCTTATTTTCCTATTTAGTTTTGAGAGTTCTATTAAAGCACTTGTTTCCTACTTTAGTTAAACTTCCTTAGTTAGTTTTCAAGTCGGCTATGTTTAGCCTATAAGTAGTCGAGTTCTGTTTCAAGTTTACACACAATTATTATTATTTAACAACTTAAACAGTTTGCTTTCCTATCAACTTCTTCTTCCTGCAACTAAATTTCTGTCTTGTTTCGTATCTTTTCTTCTACTTCTCATCTCAGCAATCTCTGAATTGTTTTCACCCCAATTAGTTCTACATTAAATACACTCAAGGGCTCATTCTCACTCTCTTCTATATTTTCTCAATCACTAGGGTTATTACTACTACTTCCTATTTTTCTCTATAGTTCTCTACATAAATTTCTTTCACAAAATTATAATCTCTCACAAACTAGCTCTCTGTCCTCATATCACACTTCACTATCCTAAGCAAACAGGTGAGGCAGCTCCCAAAAGAAAGAGATAACTCTCCCCAAAAATCTACCAAAAATACACGTAATTAATTAATTATTCAAAACTTTGATTAAAGCTTTACTATTCAATAACATCATTAATACTAAGGGAAAACCTAATCACTGATCATAGGTCCGGTCAACTGAAGTCAAGGTCGAAGTCAACGGTCAACGATCAACACTAGTTTGACTAATTTCCGACTCCGTCTTCCGAGTGCGATATCTTTCTTATCCGGAGTCTGATTGACGCATTCGAATAGTCCATTTCGCCTAACTTTTTGAGATATATCTAGTGGTACTATTTTTTTTCCCAAATTATTATTTTATTAATTTTTATTAATTAATATTCGTATTTAATTAGTCGAGTCATTAGCGTTTAAATCGTCTCTTGACTAGTCTAATAGCGTTGACGTGCTTGAGGGTCCTTACATTCTCCCCACCTTATAAAATTTTCGTCCTCGAAAATTGATCCATCCTCCTGGTCTTCAGAACTCCCCACCTTATAAAGAAATACTTACTCTCGACTAAATGCAAGTACTGCTCATACTTACAAACGCGCGAAAAACTAACTCATTCAAATGAGTTCGAAACAATTTTGAAACAATACAAAAATCTATATGTCTTTCTACAACTAATATTTAAAATTTGTAGTTCTAGGTTCGGTAGACTAATTTCTGGTTTAATAGACTATTGGTTCATAGTACATTGGAAGATA
This sequence comes from Papaver armeniacum, assembly GCA_023531295.1. Classification (NCBI taxonomy): domain Eukaryota; kingdom Viridiplantae; phylum Streptophyta; class Magnoliopsida; order Ranunculales; family Papaveraceae; genus Papaver; species Papaver armeniacum. The sequence continues at coordinate 219,052 of JAJJWW010004118.1, forward strand.
CTTTATCATAAAGGTTCTATATGAATCTGTAATCTATCAATCAAGATTATCAACCTCAAGTATACTGATTTAGACACTAATAAATAAATAGGTCTAAGTTCTTCACACTAATTATCTAACTCAATAAATTAATAGCTCTACGTATAAGTCAAGGTACTCAATAAATTCCTATGTGACATTTGGGATCCATCGAATACACTAATATCACTAATTTTTTCTTCTTCTAGTATTGGATTGTCTACGTGTTCATTATTTTAGACTAACTATTCTCTAATCTTTATTAGCGTTGCAAAACATAGAGTTAATTGGTTTGCCCTACAATTTTTACTTCAAAAAATGTACACACAACCAAACAAACAAATCAGTAAACCAAATAAATCTTTTAGTTATATATTGATAGCTTTTAGTGATTAAGATTTATCTCACAACTCATCCCAGTTCTAAACTAATATAGTTCACCAAATGGTACTAGATATTATCTATTGTTGCCCATGTAAGATCTAATAGTGAGCTCTGATACCAACTTGTGACGCCCCAACCTAAACACCTGCTTAGCTAAAAGGATTACAACCTAATTGAAACATCAAACCGATGTTACTGATCTTAAGAAACTCAATTACATAAGCTAATTCCATAAAACAAACCCATACACTCTGATATTGTATAAATGAAGAACTCTCTTGTGATATGACTATATTAATGTGTTGTTTTACAGAATACATATAGAATAAAGTAATATAAAAGATTCATAACATCTCTAACATCGCAAAAAGCTTTAAGCTACGATAACGGATATCTTCACGCGCACCATATCTTCTGATTACTAAAACTGAAGTGGGAACGAGTGAGCACATCATCCCAAAGGGGTGCCAAATGGAAACATATAACCTAAAAGTAATCACTAACATGCTTCACAGTTCTAAAAGATAATGAAATTAAAACAGAATAATATAAGAAAACAGATAACATCTTTTACACACAACACGAAGCAGAAGATTGCTTCAACTCTTTTCCCCAGATATTGCGTCCATCGTGGCAATATCCATGAAAGATCCACCACCGGATGGATCTACGAGAATAATGTTAAACAACCTAAACATATGTTATCATAACCTCGTCTCACTCAATGGAGAAGAAGATGCTATGAATAACTCCAGTCTCAAAGGATAGCATGAATCCAGGTACTGTAAGATATTATTGTGGAATGCGTACACCTCATAAATCCAAATGCCACCATCTAAGTCTAAAATATAATAAGGTTTTGATTACTATGATCTGACCCCGCACAACAAGTTCACAAAATGCCCAATCATTATTCGTAGGCCGAAGTCTCCAAATAATGACCATATCCATTCATGAACCTAGAATTTCTTCCTAAGTCAAGGTCATAGTAACCCAGTCATACTTCTAAGAATGAACAATCAAGTATGATATGCACAGAGTGTTATCCCCAAATAAAATGTAGTATATATACTATCTAACCGGGGTAAAGCTGGACTACTAAGTAATAATCAACCGGGGTAAAACCGAACTACTATCTTAAGACAATAAAATGTAATACTATTTATCCGGGGTAAAGCCGGACTACTAAGTAATAATAAACTGGGGTAAAGCCGGACTAGTATCTTAAGTGTTGGGTGTTATGGCAATAGTAAAACTTAATCTACTCTAATTAGATTAATTAAGTGTTAACGAAACCTAATGAGCTAGATAACGTAAATTTAATAAGAAGAGTTATCTTCTTCTTCACGTGAATAAGCTGGAGGTGTTTATGTTTGAGGAAAAGGGCAGTAGGAGGTGTTATTGGAGATAAGAAGAGAGGTAAGTTCTACTTCAAAGAAAAATAGTAAAATGAATGAAGAAGAACATGGAACTAGGAAGAGTAAACTTGAGTGTAATGAGAAGGAGAATAAGATGATAATGGTAGGATGTTGGTTTTGTAAAAAAAGAGAGAGTAGTAAAGATACAAAACCAGAGACTTAAATTTAGACAGAGAAGTTTAAGGGTGTCACTTATTTAGAGAGTGAATTAGAGAGAAAAGAAGGAACAAGGAAGTGTTCATGGTGTTTATGATGAACATGATGGGGAAAATATAAACTAATCTAAACAACCAAGGTAACCTATTTTATCTACTTTGTTATGTTTATAATGACTTGGGTATCTGTTTGATTTGGAAATAGAGTAGAATCAATTGTTTCTTTTAATTATGAAAATTCATGATTTCATGTGAAACTTGTGTTTTCTCTGCCCAACATGTAGAGACTTCGTCCGATACCATAGATTGAGAATTATAAATGGCTCTATAAACATGAATTGTTGTTTATCCTGTGGTGATTGTGTACATATAAAGATCGTTCAATTTGGTTAGGTATAGAGTGAGATATCGATGCTATAAAACCACCCGTTGCAACTGAAACTGGGTGTAACAGTCACGAGCATCAATAAGTTGGAGCAATGTTTGTTAGGTTACATCGAGTTTTGGAAAATTGTTAGTACCCAAAAGTTGTAAAGGATGATTCCATGATTCTGAGACGTTGTATGTTGAATTTGGATTTATAGGCTGTAATATAGGGACCTTGGAAGTTGATCTTAGTATTCCAACACTTGGACAAATTTCAGAGAATGGTGAGGAAGATGACTGAGTCAGATCGCTGACTCAGTTGACTCGTTTGACTCGAACTGAGTCAGACCCTTTTCTGTGTATTTTTGGTGGGCCGGTTTAGTGGACAGTGCCGGTTTGACACATGGGCTTGGGCTTAGGGCTAGAAACCTTAATTTGAGCTTTTGGATCACTTATGGTCTGAATTAGCTTTCGGGTCCTTCTGCAAAGTTGTAGAGTTTTCCGATGGATTTCCGATGGCACCCAACTTGACCCCATTTGGATAAGTATATATTAATTTAAGCCTTAAACCTTTAATAAAACTAGAACCGGATGTTATTTGACTTAGCCCATAACTGGAGATTTGTATGAAATTTTGTTGTGAACTTTGTGTGAGTCTTTCATGCTAAATTCTTAAAGTGCTTGTATGATTAACAGTTAGTCTATATTAACAACGATCGATTCAAAGGATGAACCATCAGATTGAGGAATTCAAGGTAGGAGTGGCTTTTCATCAAATCAGGTGGGAACTTTGTAAACTTTTTGTAATCATTAAGTTACTTTATCTTCGAGCATGATGAGTCCTTATTTTCTGTGAGCATGTTGCTTGTAATTGAATGGGTATGTTGTGTGATATGCGTTGGGTGGTTCCTCGCGAAGATTGTCTGTGATTACCCATAGCTCTTTGCTAAGTTTAGTAGGGCAATGCTACGTTGTTTGAATATTACTTAGTAGCCCGGCTTTACCCCGGATAAATAGTATTACATTTTATTGTCTTAAGATAGTAGTCCGGCTTTACCCCGGTTGATTATTACTTAGTAGTCCGGCTTTACCCCGGTTAGATAGTATATATACTACATTTTATTTGGGGATATCACTCTGTGCATATCATACTTGATTGTTCAGTCTTAGTAGTATGACTGGGTTACTATGACCTTGACTTAGGAAGAAATTCTAGGTTCATGACTGGATATGGTAATTATTTGGAGACTTCGGCCTACGAATAATGATTGGGCCTTTTGTAAACCTGCTGTGCGGGGTCAGATCTTAGTAATCAAAACCTTATTATATTCTAGACTTAGATGGTGGCATTTGGATATATGAGGTGTACGCATTCCACAATAATATCTTACGGTACCTGGATTCATGCTATCATTTGAGACTGGAGTTATTCCTAGCATCTTCTTCTCCATTGAGTGAGACGAGGTTAGGATAACATATGTTTAGGTTGTTTAACTTTATTCTCGTAGATCCATCCGGTGGTGGATCTTCCATGGATATTGCCACGATGGACGCAATATCTGGGGAAAAGAGTTGAAGCAATCTTCTGCTTCGTGTTGTGTGTAAAAGGTGTTATATGTTTTCTTTTATTAGTCAGCTTTCTTTTCATTATCTTTTAGAACTGTGAAGCATGTTAGTGATTACTTCTAGGTTATATGTTTCCATTGGGCACCCCTTTGGGATGATGTGCTCACTCATTCCCACTTAAGTTTCAGTAATCAGAAGAAATGGTGTGCGTGAAGATATCCGTTATCGTAACTAAAAGTTTTTTTGGCGATGTTATAGATATCTTTATTCTTTATTTATTCTGTAAAACTACACATGAGAGTTCTTCATTTATACAATATCAGAGTGTATGGGTTTGTTTTTGGAATTAACTTATGTAACCGAGTTTCTTAAGATCGGTAATATAGGTTTGATGCTTCAGTTAGGCTGTAATCCTATTAGCTAAGCAGGTGATTAGGTTGGGGTTTTCTATTTTTTCTGGAAAACAGAAAAAAAAAAAATCAAATAAAAAGAAAAAGAAAATTTTGGTATTTTTGCATAATATTCTTTGTTCTTTACAGGTTGATGAAGGACAATTAGTTTACTTCAAGGAAGAAATAAGGATTTTACCATATTGTAACCGCAAATGTTTTAATGTTATTTGTTCTTTGTAGGTTGATGAAGGCAAGCTTATTCGATTTAAAAAAGATATGAGTCAATTATTTTATTTTCTTCCTTTTGAATAAGACGACATACATCTGGATGTGACTGTAAAACCTTATTCATTAATTTTATTCTGACGTACTTGACTGATTTTCCATGTGATTTCTTGATCGTCATTACAAATGCTATGTGGATTGAGAACTAGTTCGATTCTGTAGTAATCCAAAATATATCTTGTTGGTCTCATAATTTATAACTTATAGATAACTGTAAAAGACATAAAAAATAGTATTAATTTTTTTTCGCATTTAATTATGTTTTTAATGATCCTAATTATAACCAAATTAAAATCATAATGTAAAGGAGGTTACAAATTTTACATCCGTCGGATGTCTTTGGATGGGATGAGATTAAGATGGTCGGATCAACTGTTTGTCTCTCAAAATGTTATTTGACCGTCCAAGGCTCAAAAACCCCTTCTGTTTTGTATTATAGATAATTATTTGAAATTATGAAAAGGTCTGCATAACTCGTTACACTTCATATTTTTTTAGGGGTATAATTGTCATGCAAACTAGAATATAACACATCTAAAAAACCGCGCCTTGAAATTTTACAAATTTTATATCGTCGGAAAGCTTTTAATAGGATCTACACAACGAGTACAAACAAAAATATCAAACTTAAGTTTTTTCAAAAAAAAAAAATCGGAGGTGATTGTTCTATTAGGAATTTTTTTTTGTAAACTGACTGCATATTCGTTATGTAGCCACCACGAAAGATGCATAACACAATATGTAGACACCATAATACATGCAGAATACGTTATTCACCCGTATTTTGGTTCATGCATCCACTAATTTAGTTATGCAACCACTAAAACGATGTATATGCCTAAAAAACACATTCCAACAGGGAAAAAAAAAGACGCATAAGGAATTACGTAGTCATTTTCTCGGCTGCATAACGGGTTATGCAACCATTGTTTTGGTTGATTTAGTGCTTACAGGAAAAAGTTTATGCATAATGCATTATGCAGTCATATTTTAGGATGCATATCAGGTTATGCATCCATGTCCTCTGATGCGTAAAAGATTATGTAACAAATTTTTTTATTTCAGGACTACCAAAAAAGTGATCGCATTATGCGTTATGCATATATCTTGTCGAATGCATAACAGGTTATGCAGACATTTTTGCACCTGCATGACAGGTTACATTCATAATTTTTGTTGATTTCAGTTCAAACAGAAAATTTGATGCATAACTCCTTATGTAACCATTTTATCGACAAGCATAACATATTATGTAAGTATGCAACCACAAAAAAAAAAAAAATCATATGTAGCAATATTACATTAATAAATGTCTTGAAACGGTGAGAAATACTAGTAATGCCAACATTTTTATGGTTAACCAATAAAAGATCATTAAAAAATTGCAGTAATATAATAGTTAACTAAGCCCCTACAAAATAATAATAATAATAATAATAAGACGCAGACACAAGACGCAGCCAATCTGGAAGCCTGTTGTAAGAAGTTGTCCTACGGACATTATACAGCAGCAATTAGAGTGCTCTCGTCAAATGGTGTTGCCCCCAGCAACGACGCAACACTTTCAGAACTGATACATAAGCACCCTAATGCTCCTCCACCAACTATCCCTGTTGAGGCCATACCTTGTGATGCTGTTACGGCAGATCCTGTGTCAATCCTCAAGGCCATTCTAAGTTTTCCCAAGAGGACATCCTGCGGACGAGATGGGTTGAGAGCTTAACATCTCCTTGACACCATGAGCGGTGCAGCTAATGCAGTGGAAGATGAGTTGATAGCTTCCATCACTTGAGTGGTTAATCTTTGGTTATCTGGTAAGTGCCCAACTGCGGTTGGAGAATTTATAGCTAGTGCCCCTCTCACTCCCCTGCAGAAACCAGATGGTAGTCTTCGCCCCATTGCAGTAGGAACCATTTGGAGGAGGCTTGTATCTAAGCTTGCTGCCACCAAAGTTAGGAAGGACATGTATGTATACCTTGGATACCATCAATTCGGTGTAGGAGTGCCTTGCGGTGGAGAAAACATTCTCCATTCCATCAATAGACTAATAGAAACCAAAGGCAACAACTCCGATACATCCATGCTGCTCGTAGAATTTACAAGTGCGTTCAACATGGTTAATAAAACGACACTTATTAGAGAGGTTCGGTCACAGTGCCCTGCGATTTCCCATTAGGTTGAATTCTGCTACACAAAACATGTCAGGCTCTATTACAATGATGTCGTCTTATCTTCGTCGAAAGAAGTACAACAAGGAGACCCCCTGAGACCTCTGCTCTTTGCTCTTACACTCCATCCCATTATGAAGAACAACACATCAGAGTGTAGCCTGGACCTACAAGCATGGTACTTAGACGACGGCAAAATCATTGGCGACAACCAAGAGGTCTCTAAAGCTTTGCGCATCATTCAGCAGGAAGGTGCCAGTAGAGGTCTGCATCTCAACATTCACAAAACGGAAGTGTTTTGGCCTGCTGGAGACCCTCGCAGTTTTGAGCCTGATGTCTTCCCTACTAACATTGGTAGACCAGCATCCGGGGTCAAGCTTTTAGGTGGCCCAGTAAGTGATGACATACAATTTAGCAAAGATATGGTTATGCAAAGAGTAGAGAAGATTATTAAGCTCATGTCTGTCGTGAAGAAGCTCAACGACCCCCAATGTTAACTGCTATTGTTGTGCAACTGTTCCGGAGTCTCCAAACTCTACTTCACTATGCGCACAACATGTCCTCAGGCCTTAGAGCAAGCTACATCTCGCTTCGACGACTACCTATATCAATACTTGCGGCTGTTAGTTACTGCGGATGGTGCCGGCTTTGGCCCTTTACAGGCGGGGGTCACGTCGATCTTTCACCTTACCCAACAGCTCCTCCAACCATTTCACGGGGAAGCCGAGACCTAGAGCCGACCGAATGGTAGTCTCTCAACCCTTCGACACATGTGCATCAAGGGGACCATCCCCAGCCTGCGTGAGATTATCAGCAACCTCCAGAAGATTTTTTTTTATGTGACACAGAGTTTTCATGTCAAGAATGCAGTATTTCACCATATGGACGAACCCTTCAACAATGATCCTATAAGTAGCGGCTAAACTATAAGAAACCCAAAAACTGTGAACCCGCGTATAGACTTGTGGGTTGACATCAATCTCAGCAGCGTCCACTACATTTGAGAAGCGGAAGCGGGCATCCCCGGGCACTGATAGTGGGTCGAAAACAGTAGGTTTATCCTTCGATTAAGCACTCAGCACAAAATCATCCCCACCAAGCCTTACGCGTTTCACCCCACCCATATCAAGGGTATCCGGCTTATTAGAGTCTTTACGTTTGTTTCATATGTTCTAAAAAAAAAGGAGGAGAGAGTTTTACTTTACCTATTCAGCATGGTGATGTTGGGGTTTACACTATGTATGATACCATGCAATATGGATATGTTGCTTCTAGTTTACAAACTATTTCGCAGCAAAGTAACATTCTGCGGCTTTCTGATGTGTCTGGTTTCATCCCTAGTCTAGAGCATACTATAGGTGCTTTCAATCTAGTATGTGGTATTGCCGACTCACCACTTAGTATTCAACATATCCCCCCCCCCCCCCTGACCCACCACCACCACCACCACCCAAATCTATGTGTTTTTTGGCGGTTAGATACTTTAGTGCCGTGTTGAAAGAGTTACCTCTTAACTTTAGGTTGTCTGCACGTGATGCTGCTCTTTAGAAGTGTAATAGGATTAAACATGCACAAGATTATTTGTTGGATGTTCCTGTTGAAGGTATTAATTAGAAGCTGGGTCCTAGACAATTCAGTGTTGTAATGTGTTATAGGATGGGTATACCACTTTTTGAGGAAGGAGAGATGTGTCCTAGTTGTGGCAGAGACATGGACATCTTCGGAGATCACACAGTACATTGTGTCAAGGAGGTGGGTCTCAAGTTTCGACACGATCTTGTTTGTGACACGATCGCTGATATGTGTTATCATGCAGGTGTTCCATCCAGAAAACAGGTTTCCTTAGGTCTTATCTCAAATGATGGCTCGGACCTGAGACTAGCGGACATCCTAGTTTTTAATTGAGATGATGGGCGTGATGTGTGTATGGATGTGACAGGTGTCTCCCCCTTCACGGGTGATGGTGTGCGTGCTTTTACCCCCGGTAAATCTCTTGCCAATGCTATTGATTGCAAACGAGCTAAATATCTTGAGAAATGCACAACGCATGGGTATGGTCTTGGGGTTCTTGCTTTCACTACTTTGGTGAGCTTGGTAGCGACACTATAAAATTTCTGAAGAGACTTCGTAATTATATCACTAGTCATGATGCAAATGTTAAAGTGGGAGATTTTCTTTTCCATAGGCTAGGTGCAGTCATTCAAAAGGCGGTTGGGCTCAGCTTCTTGCCATGCTCCCTTCCAATTTCTTGCAAACTGAAAATGTATTCGATGATTATTTTTCGTTAATAAATTAATTTTCTTTAAAAAAATAAAAATAAAAAACTTATAAATAAATAAATAAATAGAACCAAACGTGCCAAAGAGAAAAAAATGAGAAAACTAACCTCAAAAGGAGGGGGTCGGGAGAACGCTCGTGAGGCTACGAATGAGAAGAACAAGAGCTGGAAGATGACTCGGAATCGCTTGAAGAACCTATAAAACAAAAAGGATATGACACTGAGAAGAAAAGCTCAACATATAAATAGGGCGGAAACAAAGGACGCCACGAAATAAAGATGAAAACACGTGTAAGGTGAAGAATGGGCAGTTACCTATAGGGGGATCTGGCTGAGGTGACACATGGGTAGAAGACCCACCCAAAACCGAATGATTCGATCCGGATGGACTAAAGGAATCAAGCACATCGCTAGGAGACTCCAAGGCCTGGCCCCTACCATGATAAGTTTCTGCTATCAAAGGATTAAGTGATGAAACAAGCAAACGTGGAGAAACCCATCCCGAACCCCCTGGCAATAGGATGCCAAGACTCTGCATACGGTCCATGAACGATGGAGTGGGGCTGCTATTAACATCCTGCTAAGTCTGCGTAGGAAATACAGGCGCGGTGTTAGCAAAAGAACAAGCGGGGTAGCGGACGACGTGGCCGCATCGCGTTTAGACTTTTTTGCAAGGCTCTTCTGAGACCAATCACGCTCGGGCATATTGATACTCCTCCATAAAATATGAAGGCGCCTTTCATCCCACGGGGTTGGATGATAGAACTCCCAGAGGACGCGGTACCCGTCCCTTCCAAAAAATAAAAAAAAAAGGAGAAGGGGGAGGGGGAGGGGGAGGAGACCTGAAATAATAATGAGGTCAAAGACCTGAATCGCCGGAGAACTAGCAGTGGGCTTTGGAATTTAAATCCTGACAAGCTTTCTACCTGCAGAAAAAGAAGGTCTAGCGCCTTTCTTTTTTTAATTCCTTCCTTAAAGGCTAGTGCGCCTCAGGCGGATCCCAGGAAGTCACCTATGGATATAAAAGACGGCCTTTAGTAACAGGTTTTAAACCATGCTCCTTCTCTACCTCATCATTTAGCTTGACACGACCAGACGCGTGTAACACCTTCATTTCATCAAAAACCAATTGGGGAGCAGGAGCCGACTCTCGCAAAATGAAGTTCAACGCATGACGACGGATATAGTCTTGATAATCATGAGTCACATCACTAACAGCTAAATGGTGGCCCGAGATAGTATGTTGAAAAGAGAACTCGATCCCGTGGTCGCGCAAACGAGTTGGACCTTCGAAAACGAAGTGGTCAAAGCTGGAGCAAACCGCCGGAACATCAGAATCAAATGGAGAAGGGAAGTAGGACATCGCTATAAACTCTAACTGTCAGGTCGTACGATCAGGATTATAGGACATCGCTATAAACTTACCAATATAAAGACCAGGAAGATAATTGGGCAATACAGCCATCATTGAATCGAAATCCGATGCGGAAAGAACCTGCAAAGAATCCAACGTCGTACCTTCTAGCGAAGGTGTAAAGTCATAATACGCGGGACCAGAGCGACCATTATGGTAGGGAAGGAGCTTAATATCCTTGGCCACATCCATAAAATCCATAATATCATATGTAGTCGCCTTCTCCTTACCGCTCCCAAGAGACATCCGCGGATAGCCATAAGTAGCTGGAACCACGGTAACAGTACCATCCGCTTCAGTGACCTCCTCTTCGCGATGATCTGCCAATTGATGAGCTTTAGGAGCATATTTGGGGAGATACTCCCAAGACCATTCCTGAATAAAAGAGGTAGGAACAAAAGAGTCAACCTCGTGAATACCGGCCACCTGACGGATGTCATGACAAAGCAGGTCCAATTGACGATATAAAACCTCTAAGAACATTGGGGCCAAATGGGAAGAAACACCGCGCGACATCAATATAGCCATTGGCATAAGCTCCCTCTTAATAGCGTCCCGGGGACTATACTAGAAGACATCACGACAAAGCCAGAATAAAATGAAATCTGCTAACTCAGCGCGAGGCTTCTCTTATTTCCTGAGAGGATGTATGACCTCTTTATCAACCCAGTCTCAGAGCTTAGTATTCAATCCAAAGAGGAAGGGAATCCCGCCTATTATGTTTAGTGACAAAATCGGCAGAACACGTGGGCGTAGCAGCAGAAACATGGAGAGCTTCGAAGGCTCGGATATAACTGGAAAGTAGGCGCTCACCCGTCGTGCGCGGCGAAGGTGGATTTTTGTTCCAAACTACAATAGACTTCCCTTTCGCGGTAGGTGTTAACTTCTCCTCTTTGAGGGCAGAAGCCGACTTCTCCTCCTTACCACCAGATTTGGACCCGCCTCCTTTCTTCGGCACATGATCCTTCCTCACCTGCTCCTGACGCGACTCATCCTTACAACTTATCAAGTCGCACCATAAATCCTTGTCTTCATCGGTCATGGCCTAGAAGATCGTCGCCTCGTCATAAGAATAAGTACCATAAAGAGGCAACCCTATGAGTGCAACCACGTCCTCCAAAACGATAGTGACTTCCTCCCACGCGAAAAATAAAGTATGTACAAGAGAAACCCAGCGACAACAAATCCACGTGACATCACGCTTACACCTAACTATCTCCCGGTGGAGAGACACGTTTATTAGATCCTCAGTGCCCGCTGCATTGATGATGGATAAATAGTCGGGGTTGAAGAAGATATTGTAGATGGGGAAAAACGATTTGCTCGTTTTTTAGGAAAGTGAAGAGACGACCGTGTGGACGAGACTCCTCAACCGAGCAAACCGCTTAACCTCAAAAAGATGCATTGCATGGAAGTGCTTTGAGTTTGAGAGATCAATCTGTAGGACTCCGGCCTAAACCAAGTCAATGGCCGTTCCAGAGTCAATTCGGTCACAAAGAGGGAGATGGGTTGATTTGTAGGAGGGAAGCTGAGAATTGTGGGATCAATGATGATCAAGGATTATGGATGTGTTGAAGGTTTCTGCAAGTATGTGAAATGTGTAAATAAGTTCCCGATCGAGAGAATTATTGTCCCTTCAGTCATCGATTTTGGACTTATTTATATTGTCATAATAGTAAACACATTGATCCCAGTAAGTGTGACGGTTTCTTGAGTGAAAGAGTGGGGAAGTAGGAGATCGTGGTAAAATCAGTTCCATGTCGTGTGGAGACTTAATTGATTGTCCACCCACTACTTTTCTAACTCCCTCAACCGCTTGCACAACTTACTCATGTTTCTCATCGTGGATGAACACACGTGCCATAGGCCGCCAGACCAAAACCCTAATTAATATCCCTTATGTGACGTGATTGATGTCTCACGAACGTGGAGTCTGTGAGGAAGATGTGTATTTAATTAGTCAGTTATTGACTCGATTAGACAGTGAGTGTAAGTTTTGTTCAGTCGAGCATGATTACCGAATGCTCTAGGATTCATGAAGTGAACATGTCTCTGGGATGTATAGTTCTCGAATGATGTTGATATTGCTCGTCTGAGCAAATATTGTCCGATGATGAATTGTTGAATATTGATAGTTGAATCAATGTTCGATCATCGGTAAATTACTGAATATTGATAGTTGGATCAATATTCGAGCAACTGAGCAATATTGCTCATTCGATAAATTACTGAATATTGATTGTTGAATCAATATTCGAGCAATTGAGCAAGTATTGCTCTCTTGATAAATTATTGGTAGAGTGACCAAATAATTAAAATATTGACACAGTGAGTCATCGTGGAAGGTTATCCTTCACACAAACAACGTGCGCAGATTTCTCTCTTTATCTGCACCATGAGAGACTAAAAAAGCGATCCAAAACCTAAGTTAATAATCTTATGGTTATTCAAAGACTTACAGGATGAGAATGTTCTTCGATGTCTCACGAAACTCTATGTCCTGTGTTTTCTTGAGCTTGAGACACTTTACACTGAAGTTGAGAAGGTTTGTGAGGACTACCTCTCAGTTTGTATTTAGTTAAATGATTGAGCACAAGCAGAGGGATAGTTATTTATTTATTTTTGTTTACTTGAGGACAAGCGTGCCAAATAAGTATATTTATACACCTTTTTATTGAGTGAAATCGATATTATCCATTAAGTTTTTCACTTAGAATTCTCATGTGAGATAGTTTCAGATCAGACAATGAATGATGTTGATACGCTTCTTCCACCAGTGCCGACCGCTACTTTCATCATCAGCAAATATTGTTATCTCTTTTCCTCTAACAATGATCAAAGATAACTTGTTTTGAAGTTATTGATATTATTCATTGTAGATTTAAGTTTATTTCATTATTATGTTTTAATTAGTTTTGTTGGATAACAATATTATTGCTCAGGATACTCTTGATTTAGCTTTCCTTTGCTTTACTCTCTGATTGAATACAATATGTACATTGTAGTTACAATATTAGGCTTCAGCTTGGATATTAGACTCAAAAGCTAATTCCACTTGATGGTTGTGCTTAATTAGACAACCGATAACCAGGTTCCTTTCTTAGAATATTGATTGTTGAATCAATATTAAACTTAGAAATAATTACCAAATAATTAAAATATTGTTGACTCAAATAATTAAATATTATTAAGGACCGAATATTACCGTATAATTAATCCAGATGTTGATTCTTTGGATAACATTATTAGTGTTTGAACTTGCTCAGAATTATGATTTTTGGAGCGTTTGTTCAAAACCCTAATTTTGATCAATTGCTGGTCAATTGATGATTTACTCAAAAAATGGGTCATTGAGTGTAGGAGGGACCGACCACATGGGATGATGGTCGACCATGTAGTGCCCAAGTGTTCGAGTGAGCGTGCACCAAAGTCCTTTGTTGACCAGTTGGTGAAAGAACGATCAAACGTCGGTTTAATCATTTATTAGAATAGTGCTCTTCTGAGCATTAGGTGATAAAACCTAATTATGGAGAAGTGAGGGACCGTCCAAGGGGTCATGGGACCAGCTCATGGTCGTTTGAGCAAATTCCAAGTTGGTTGGAAAGAGTTTAGACCCAATATGAGCAATTGAGCAAATTAGGTCAGAATTATAAAGATGTGTGGGACCAGCTCCTTGCAAGCCTTAGGGACAACCTTGGTCGGTCAAGGAAGCATGCCCGTGTCACCACAATGTCCGTGTCTCAGTCCTGAGAGTTTTGGTATTTTCTGATGTGCGTTTGAGCAATATTTTGGGTTTTCAGAAGAGTTTGATCTTTGACTGAAATTCTTGATTTTGCTCGAATGAGCAAGTTGAACTTTGCTCATTTGATAAATATTTTGAGAATAATAAAATGATAATATTTTAATATTATTTTCGTGAGTAGCCTAGTCGGTCATGTGACCATTGAACTTTTTGGATTTTTCATGGTTTGAGAAAAAATATGGAAAAACCAGGGTTTTGCTCAAACGGAGAAGTTTCATGAGATGAGGGAAATAATAATTGTGAAAACAAGGGATTGCAAAATGTGGGACCGGCCATGGCTAGGGAATGACCGTCCGGCTAGGTAGCCCGGGTCCCGTGACACCTTCCCCTATTTTTATTATTTTTCATCATTTAAGGAAAATATGGAGAAACCGTGAGTTTTGCTCAAACAAGGAAAGTTGCTCGAATGAAGGAGTCTTCATGAGATCATGAAAATAATAAAATAATAAAAACTAAAGGAAGAGGCGTGGGAGACCGGCCACGGCGGCATGACCGGCTGGCCGATGGGCCCGGTCCCTAGGCGCCTCTTTTATATTTTTTTATTATTATTTTCTCTCTCCTATTTTGCGTGGGTTTCCTCGTATGTCCATATTTTTTGAATGCTCGTTCGTGCGTTTGGGTGCTCGTTCGTGCATCGTTGAGTACACTTGCACCATTTTCTTGGGTCTTACTCGGTGATAGTCCAGACGCCCGATTGTTGAGTAATTATTACTAATTCATGAAATTCAGCGGAGAATGATTCATGAAACGGAGTAATAAAATGAATTAAGCATCTATTACTAATCCATGAAATCTAGTCGGAGAATTCAAGGAATGGAGTAATGAGATATAATAGATTATTTTCTAGGAATTCAGTGGATGAATGTCACGATAGAATTAATCTATTTGCAGAATCGAGATATGAGATAGTTGAAGTATCATATTCGTACTGAAGGGTGCATAGTCAAGGAAAAACGTGCAACGTCGACGTCCTGAAGGACTTAAGCCTTCTAACAAACAATTATGTCTAGAGAGCCGCCTGAATCTATACATGGTCTCTCTACATAGTCAGGGAACAACGTGCAGCGTCGACGTCCTGAAGGCGTTAAGCTCTCTAACAGACGATTATGTCTAGAGAACCGCCCAATCATTATTCTATGTAGAGGTGGGTCTCTCTATGTAGTCATGGAACAACGAACGGCGTGACGTCCTTAAGACGTTAAGCTCTCTAACAAACAATTATGTCTAGAGAACCACCCAATCATTTGATTATACATAGAGGTCATGATGAAATGTGTAGCATCGAACGCTCAGCCGGGGAGGCCTTTCGAGAAACATATTCATCATGGCTCTTAGAGGAATGTTCGCTTGATCAGATATCGTGAAACAGTTCACGGATCATAAAATATGAATCGTCACATGCGTTTCTGAAGCCGGGTCCGAAACATGCAGTATCATGATTTTACGATTTTGACCTTTATCGAAAATCCACCATCAACATTAAGTCCCCTGCTTAGTGAGGGACAGCCATGTTCCGCAGTAAGCACTAGATGGTGATTTTCCAGTTGACGAGACAAGCAGTTGAACTCAGTCGTACAAAGATATTTTCAGAATCCCCGATTTACTCCGATGGTATCATGTACGAGCAAATGCTCAGGTAAGGACCCTGAGAGTATGATAGAGTTTCATCCCGTGAGCTCGTAGAGATGAAGCACTGCTGATTTGGACAGCCAGACGTCCGTTTTTGGTCGGTTTAGCATTTACGGGCCCGGACCAAAAGGGAAATCCTTGTTTTATTAGGTTTTTGGAAATAAAATTGATATAAAAGGGAAGAAGCCCTAAAAAAATATTTATCTCTGATTGATTGACCGACCACCTCTCTTCATCACTTCTACACCCGAGCAGCAGGAGGAGAAGAATTTCGCTGGAAAAAAGTCGTCGCCGGCGTCACCGAACATCGTCCGGCCAAGTTCCGGTCGGCGCCGACCAAGTAAGTTCGAAACTTTTTTTTTTTGCCGTGTGTTAGTCATGAATCTTTCATAAAACAAAATTTCATATGGGTATGTGTATGCGTGAGTTTTATGAAAATTTGTATTAAAAAACATACGCCCGTCCGTTCGTTAGTTTAAGAAACGAGCAATAATCCCTAATATGAAAGAGATACATATATTCTTGAATAGACATGGTCTAGTTGCAGTATAGAAAAATTTGTTTATGAGGTTTCATGAAAATCCAAATTTTATTTTCAAAGTGTAAATTTCACACAAATACTTTTAGGAATGTATGTTCGTTCGTAGTTAAAGCAATAAACAATAATCTCTAGTATTAGAGAGATTTTTGAAATAGACTCGCGTCTCATGATAAAAATTTATTTGTGAACTTTCAAAATTTTATTTGGAATATGTGGACCTTTACAAAAATAGGAAAGACCCTCGCTTCATAGACGAACGCTCGTTTGAGCAAAATAATAATAAAAAAATTAACAATAACTCACGTAAAAAAATATTTTTTTTTTTTTTTTTTTTTGCTAATTTACGTGAGTTAGGATTTTGTAAAATCAAATTTTGAGTTTGAGTAATTTTTGAAAGCAAACAATGTTTCCATGAATTCGTGATTTTATGGTGTGTACACACGGTAGAAAATCAGTGATTGTTCACACGGTGAGATTATGTAAATTGCTCACGCGATGAAAATTATGAGAATTATTCAAAATTTCGTGAAAAGTCAAGTGTTGACTTTAAATAATGGATTTTGCTCGTCTTTGCAGGTTTGAAGGAGTGAGCAAGACTTTCGAAGTTTTACGTTATTATCACTGCAGCTAGTGAAACCGTAAATAGGTAAGAGTTGAGGATTTCCATTTTGTTGCGAATTTGATATTGGCATATCCATGGCTCTTATGTTTCTGGCTCCAGATAATGGTGACTTCCAGCAGTGACCATTCTTCCAACTCTTCTGAGGAGGATTCCAAGATTCCTAGGCCAGAGATGAAGATTTCTGCAGCGGAGGCACGTGCCAAAATGGATCGGTCACTGAAGGATGTTAAGGAGATAATAAATGTTATGCCTCTCGATCGTCCGAAAGTTGTTCGTGATGGATTTTTGAAGAGAGAAGTCGAGGATGAAAAATTAGCCACTTATCATCAAAAAAGGCGTCGACTTCAGCAGAAAAGGCTAGCAGCTGAGGATGAAATTAGATCTCGTGTCGATGGTGTAGCCTCGGATTCAGATGAGGAGGAAGTTGAATCTGATTGGGAGCCCGTCGAACGCAAAGTTAAGCCACACCCACCTAGTATAAGGGTTGATCGGTTGGCTAGGGCTGATTTCGAAGCCGAATGTAAAGAAGATGACTATTTGGATGCAATGTACGTCGACCCTGAAGATCATCTAGAAGAAGTTCTTGATTCTAAAAATGGCTCTGAAGAGGAGTCCGATGAAGATTCTACAGAAGATGGCAATTGCAGAGACGACGATGAGTCTGACGCATCTGAATCTGATGATTAAGCTTGCTTGCAAATCTTTCCGAGATTATTTATTTTTGTTGAAGTAGATATTATTCTAAGCAATTTGACAGTAGAGACGTTGCACTAGAAATTACTTTTCGAATAATAGTCCCTTATTATATCTTTTGCCCAATCCTTCTCATGCTTTCAATTGAATGAGATGACCCATGTCCATGTGTGTGAAAGTTAATCACAGTCTTCGGAAGTATGACTGCACGAGCAAACTAAAGAAACGTGATTTGCACAAATGATCAATTTATAGTCAAAGTATTGACCGCACATGGTTGAACTGTCAATCCCAAGTATTGTCGCTCTTCTTCCATATCATCAACACAATCTTGTTTGAGATCTAGAGTCTCAGTAGAAATCGCAATTGATTTTACCATTCATAGAAGATAAATATCCACCGTATTGTGTTTTGACTTTCAAAACTTAGGGTTTTCTATTTATACGACACATCTTCTTCTTCTGCTCATGTATATTATCAGAAGAAATTTTGATCACGATCATACCTATCATTATTATCATGTCTGGTAGTAGTGCTTCTTCTCAAAACGGATCCCTGGCAAAGCATAGAGTTTGGGCGTCCATATCGGTAGGTTGCACACTTTTTCTTTTATAATGGAATCAGGGGAATCACTTTCTTCTTCCTCTTACAATTTAAGGCCCAAGCGAACTATTAAGGCTCCTGCTCGTTATAGGCCTGCTCGTGTCGAAGCTGGAACATCTGTGAGTTTCTGACTGAGGATTTCCTCTGATCAAGCGTTTATCCAATTTTACTGAAATTGAATATTTCGTCGTCGCAGGTTGATGTTCATGTTGTTGTCGAGGCTAGGAAGAGAAGGAATGGAAAGGATGTGATTGTAGCTGATGATGATGGTGACAACCATGCTGACGAAAACTCAACTAACTCTGTAAATGCTGATTCCAGGGTTTTTGTTCGTGAGTATCCATTGGCTGGACTCCCATTCGATACTCCCATGGTCAACGCTTGCCCAGACAGTCAACTAGTCGGTGGTTTCATCATTCCCAAGTGTTGTGCATCCCTTTACACCAAAATTTGGAGGAAGTATGGACACATTGCTACTACTGAGGTATGGAGAGGTTTTCTGCCGACTTTATTGACCATAGTTGCTGGGTTATTGCCCATTATTGATGAAATGAATAAGATAAACCTGCGAGATGTCAAAAACGAAGAGTTGCATAGATGGGATGATATGATCTTGAATTGTGAGACCCTGCGGTTTAATATAAGCTGGCTCCGTCGTTGACTCGAGATTATCAAGGTTGATAGGGCGGATACCGTTGCAAATATGATTTCTGCTACAACTTCCATCATAGAAGAGGAAAAGGAACTCGCTCTGGAGTCGGCAAGGGTTGAGAAAGTTGTCCAGGATTTGAGAGTGAAGAACAAAAACTTTCAAAATAGGCTTGACGTAACCTTCGGTAAGAACTGCTTGTTGTTGGATGGTTTGCTCTGAGTGAGCATTTGAGAGAGATTTCTTTTTTGTAGGTTTGAGACGTGTTTTTGAATAAGTAGGATGATTGGAGGAATTTTGTGAGATTCATGAAATATATTTTGAATTTTGAACGAATGAGCATACTGCATACTCTTTGGAGGAATAGAAATTACATTTTGAAATTTAACATATAATTGTTTACTTATCGTTCAAGCATAGTATGCCTTGAGCCACTTGCCGTTGTTGATGTTTCCTTCCACCCCTCCATTAACAACTAAGATTTTGTAATATCTGCTGGATACTGCCTTGATGATTACATAAGGCCCTTCCCATTTCAGAGAGAACTTGGGAGCAGACATGTCTTGTTGAATATGCTTTGCTGTTTTCAAAACCAAATCTCCTCTTGAAATGTTCGAGGTATTACCATTTTGTTGTATGCCTTGGAAATCCTTTGTTTGTAGGTTTCTACATATTTTTCTACTTTAGCCCTTCTTGACTCGAGCATGTCCAATTCAGTAATTCTTGAATTAGACACTTCAGTTTCATCCCATTGCACTACATTGGCTGATGCAATTCTTGCAGAGGGAATCTTGATCTCAGCTGGGAGAATAGCATCGCCTCCATAGACGAGAGAATACGGTGAAGTCCCAATTGAGCTTCTTGGTGCGGTGCGGTAGGCCCATAAATCCATGGGCAGTTCTTCATGCCACGTTTGTGGATTGTCATTGTTAGAGCATAACTCGGTTGAACCCACCAAGCGTTGGTATGTCAAGTTTGGTTTTCATATTTTAGTGAACCAAAACTCATTTAAAGAGTCGCTTGATTATGTACTAGAGTCAACTTCGTATAGGTTAGCTTGAAAGTATTAGGATATGAGACATTACAAGTATTGCGAAGACTTGAAGAAGTGAAGAAGTAAGGAGCTACAACGACAACATCATCCTTCCATTTGAGGTTAGTGATATTTGACTTGAACTATTTCATTCCCTAACGTATCTTTCAAGTCGTGCATATTGAAAACATAACTGCGAAGCATGAATGATTACACTCTAGTTAGACGTAGTATTAAGGAATACAATACGAAGTATAACACTTATCTTTTGAACTTCGTATATAAGACATCGACATAATCGTTTGAATGCTATTGTTATTATGTATGGGTATGAGGTGAAGATTTCATCCTAGGAAACAATGTTTTACATTAGTTTAATGGAAGTAAATTCATGAACTTGTTTCGTGAATCGAAAGGGAAATCGTGTTAGAGCATAGCTCGGTTGAACCCACCAAGCGTTGGTATGTCAAGTTTGGTTGTCATATTTTAGTGAACCAAAACTCATTTAAAGAGTCGCTTGATTATGTACTAGAGTCAACTTCGTATAGGTTAGCTTGAAAGTATTAGGATATGAGACATTACAAGTATTGCGAAGACTTGAAGAAGTGAAGAAGTAAGGAGCTACAACGACAACATCATCCTTCCACTTGAGGTTAGTGATATTTGACTTGAACTGTTTCATTCCCTAACGTATCTTTCAAGTCATGCATATTGAAAACATAACTGCGAAGCATGAATGATTACACTCTAGTTAGACGTAGTATTAAGGAATATAATACGGAGTATAACGCTTATCTTTTGAACTTCGTATATAAGATATCGACATAATCGTTTGAATGCTATTGTGATTATGTATGGGTATGAGGTGAAGATTTCATCCTAGGAAACAATGTTTTACATTAGTTTAAAGGAAGTAAATTCATGAACTTGTTTCGTGAATCGAAAGGGAAATCGCTAGGCTTATTGGTATTGTTATTCATTGCATATCTTTTGAACTACCAATATGTGTGATTAGTATAACCGCTCATGAATTTTTTATGTTCTTGGTAAAACTATTCACAAAGCCTGACTTTTGTATTGCTATGACTTTTATTAGTGAAACCGATCGATTTAGTGTTATTGGCAACTCTAGGCAAAGGGGAACCGATCCTATGAAGAGGTGCAACCGATCACAAGAGGGGATTCGATCCTTGTAAGAGGTGCAACACGTTTTTAGTAGATGGGGGAACCGATCCTATGAAAATGTGCAATAAGTTTTTCGTGAAAGGGGAACCGATCCTATGGACATGTGCAACAAATACAAGTAGTTACCATAAGTATGTGGGGAACCGATCCTTGCACCTAGTCAACCGAATTTTTGGAAAGCTAGTGTGACTATGCACAATACTCATATGGAGGTAGAACCAAAACTTGTTTTGGTAGAACCGTGAAACCCATGATTTGTGATTGAGTGTTCTTAATCAATCACATAGTTCTTGAAAGTCAGATGAACCAATTCTAAACTCGTTTGGAAGTGTGGCAAATCGGTTTCAAGATTGTAAGTATGAAAGAGGACTCACAAAGTAAAGATGTCGACATACTTTGAACATGTGCAGTAACGCTTATCTTTTATTGTTCAAAGATATTCCTTAATAGCGAAAGGAAAATCCCGGATCGAAAAAATAAGTTGGAGAATCTTTTAATTAAGATTTTTAATTTTATTTTTGGAAAATAAAAATTGGTAATGCGCATTTACTAATTGGAGATTTTCTAAGAGATTTTCGGTCAATGTTTGGACAAAACATTTCCAGGAATTATGGAAACCGAATCTGGAATATATTGCATATCTTGAGAATATTTTCGGTTTTGGAAATTCCTTGGTGTCAAAACTTCCTTGGTCTATAAATACCAAAGTTTGCATTTCTTGCAAACTAATCCTCAGAGCCAGCAAAACTACCTAGTTGTGTTGTTATTGGTGGAGCCGCCTATTCGGAGAGGAAAGTAACCTAATTAGGTGAAATCTCTTACGTACGCTCAGTTTGAAGACTTCTTTGGGATTGAGAAGCTCTATTAGTACCGTTGGTGGGAAACTAGATAATTGCGGTTTATTATTAGTTTTCGATTGATTTGATTGACTAACGGTTGTTGAACTTTGATTGCACCTGATTTGTTTATGCTTGAGAATCTTCTCTTCTGATATAAGATTCACTCAAACTAGATCGAAGTTTATACGAGGATCTTTAGACTGTTTGTAGATCTAAAGACGTCTTGTGATAATCCATTGTTAACATACTCCGTTCTGTGCGTGATTGATCACAAGAGATTCAAGTTGATTGTGTGCAGGTGTTTATTGAAGATCTAAGAAGATTTGAAGACAAAGAAGACTTTGAAGATTTCTGATTTGGGTTCATAATCTTTGGTGTGCACAATACTTGTTTCGGTTAAAGAGGATCCAACTATAATCAGTTTATCCTTGTGGTAGATTGGATTGATTAGTTGAGTAGATCAGCATCAATACGTTTTTTTTGTGATTCAAGGTATTTGTTAGATCATTGCTCGGTTGAACCCACCAAGCGTTAGTATGTCAAGTTTGGTTGTCATATTTTAATGAGCCAAAACTCATTTTAAGAGTCGCTTGATTACGTACTAGAGTCAACTTCGTATAGGTTAGCTTGAAAGTATTAGGATATGAGACATTACAAGTATTGCGAAGACTTGAAGAAGTGAAGAAGTAAGGAGCTACAATGACAACATCATCCTTCCACTTGAGGTTAGTGATATTTGACTTGAACTGTTCCATTCCCTAACGTATCTTCAAGTCGTGCATATTGAAAACAAAACTGCGAAGCATGAATGATATACTCTAGTTAGACATAGTATTAAGGAATACAATGCGAGGTTTATTGCTTAAACATTAAACTTTGTAGATAATACATCGACATAATCGTTTGAATGCTATTGTGATTATGTATGGGTATAAGGTGAAGATTTCATCCTAGGAAACAATGTTTTACATTTGTTTTAAGGAAGTAAATTCATGAACTTATTTTGTGAATCGAAAAGGAAATCGCCAGGCATTATTGGTATTGTTATTCATTGCATATCTTTTGAACTACCAATATGTGTGATTAGTATAACCGCTCATGACTTTTTTATGTTCTTGGTAAAACTATTCTCAAAGGCCTGACTTTTGTATTGGTTTGACTTTTATTAGTGAAACCGATCTTAAGTAATCACCTGAGATGGTATGATCGATTTTGTGATTTTGTGTATGACCGACTCTGGGTAAAGGGGAACCGATCCTAGCAAGAGGTGCAACATATCACAAAGGGAAATCGATCCTTGTATGAGGTGCAACAAGTTTTTAGAAAAAATGGGAACCGATACTATGAACATGTGCAACACGTTTTTAGGCAAAGGGGAACCGATCCTATGGACATGTGTAGCAAGTACAAGTTAGATACCATATATATGTGGGGAGCCGATCCTAGTACCTAGTCAACTCAATTTTTGGAAAGCTAGTGTGACTATGCACATTACTCACATGGAGGTAGAACCGAAACTTGTTTTGGTAGAACCGTGAAACCTATGATTTGTGATTGCGTGTTCTTGATCAATCACATAGTTCTTGAAAGTCAGATGAACCAATTCTAAACTTGTTCGGAAGTGTGGCAAATCGGTTTCAAGGTTGTAAGTATGAAAGAGGACTTACAATGTAAGGATGTCGACATACTTTGAAGTTTGAACATGTGCAGTAACGCTAATCTTTAATTGTTCAAAGTTATTCCTTAATAGCTAAAGGAAGAAAATCTCGGATCGAATAAAATAAATTGAGAATCTTTTATTTAAGGTTTTTAATTTTATTTTAGGAAAATGAAAATTAGTAATGTGCATTTACTAGTTGGAGATTTTCCAAGAGATTTTCGATCATTATTTGGACAAAGCATTTCAGAATTATGGAAACCGAATCTGGAATATATTGCATATCTTGAGAATATTTTCGGTTTTGGAAATTCCTTGGTGTCCAAACTTCCTTGGTCCATAAATATTAAAGTTTGCATTTCGAGCAAACTAATCCTCGTACAGCAAAACTATCTCGTTTGTGCTGTTACTGGTGAAGCCGCCTATTTGGGGAAGAGAGTAACCTAATTAGGCGAAATATCTTACGACCGCTCAGTTTAAAGTCTTCTTTAGAATTGAGAAGCTCTATTAGTACTGTTGGTGGGAAACTAGATAATTGCGGTTTATCTTTTGTTTTCGATTGATTTGATTGACTAACGGTGGTTGAACTTTGATTGCACCTAGTTTGTTTATGCTTGAGAATATTCTCTTCTGATATAAGATTCACTCAAACTAGATCGAAGTTTCGACGGGATCTTTAGACTGTTTGTAGTTCTAAAGACTTCTTGTGATAATCCATTGTTAACAGACTCCGTTCTGTGCTTGATTGATCACAAGAGATTCAAGTTGATTGTGTGCAGGTGTTTATTGAAAGATCTAAGAAGATTTGAAGATAAAGAAGACTTTGAAGATTTCTGATTTGGGATTCATAAACTTTGGTGTGCACAATACTTGTTTCGGTAAAATAGGATCCAACTATAATCGGTTTATCCTTGTGGTAGATTAGATTGATTAGTTGTCTAGATCGGCATCAATACAATTCTTTGTGATTAAAAGTATTGATTGCAAAATATTAACAATTACTTTGGTAGTTGATAATAAGATAGATCTAAGAACCTTACAAAGGACTTTATTGAGATAAACAGAAGAGCCTTTGTCGAACTCACATCAGTTGGTTGAAAAGAGTTGTTACCAAACATATTTGTTGTTCCTTTACTGTTTGGAATACGAACCAAAGGAATTGTTCCAAGTACGTGACTTATTACAGGTTGGAGGCGTGGGAATATAGACGGAACTAGGTGAACTATAGGTTTAGTTGCTTGGTCTCAACTATACGAAGTTGGTTTGATTTTGTATAGCGGCTTAATCCTGAGAGTATTCAATTCTGGACAAGGTCCCGGGGTTTTTCTGTATTTGCGGTTTCCTCGTTAACAAAATCTTGTTGTGTCATTTATTTTTATTTTCCGCAATTATAATTGTTGTTATTATAATTTAAAGTAAATCACACAAACGTTAATTCCTATTTACTTGATAAGTAATCCTATTGTGTTTGGTTAAGTCCGAACCTTTTTATCAAGTAAACATACTTCGTTGTTGTATTGTCTCGATCTCGTATCCATAGACGATCACACGAAGTGTGAACCGATTTGTTGTATTGTCTCGACTCAGTCCATAGACAATCACTTTCGGAGAAAGGACTTATAGGTGGAAAAGTTTTAGATTGAGGTATATTTGGGTACCCTCGTCTTTTCAGTATTGATTGCAAAATCTAGACGATTACTTCGATAATTGTTAGTAGATATATCTAAGGACCTGACAAAGGAGTTTATTGGGATAAACGGAAGAGCCTTTGGTCGAACTCACATCACCTGGTTGAAAAGAGTTGTTACTGAACAGATTTGTTGTTCCTTTACTGTTTTTGAATACAAACCAAAGGAATTGTTCCAAGTACGTGACTTATTTATAAGTTGGAGGCGTGGGAATACATACAGAACTAGGTGAACTATAGGTTTTGTTGCTTGGTCTGAACTATACGAAGTTGGTTTGATTTTGTATAGTGGTAGGTCTGTAAACAATACCTACGACTATGTCAAACTGCAAGTGCACAACGTCTATTGGAGACAGATCAAATACAGGTCGATCCCGCAGAGACAAGGTGGGTGTAGAGTTGATTCTAAGGTTTTTACTAAACTGATTCGAAACAAGAGTAACACAAAAGTTTTTTTTTTTTTTTGTCGATACGACTGAGAGGTTTGGTAATAACTGAAATAGTAAAGCAGATTGTAAACAAAGGAGTTAAAGAGTACTAGGGCAGTTGAATCCACCACCTAATCCTATGCTAAGGCAATACTCATTCAAATTATGTTCTTGTTCCTTTCCAGGGAAGAATACAATGGATGATTTATCAGCTACTCTCACTAACTCACCCCTAGTATAAGCTGTCTTCTTACAGTACAACCTATCACAGGCTCATTTGGTCTATTAGCTAACTATCAATCCTAAATCAATTTAAGCACATTAAGAACAACAACATGAGAACTGACTATCTTAGCATACAATCAAGGGTTTCATCTAAACCCTAGTTATTGAATTAGAACATTATGAAAATACTGAGAACAAACATAAATCTACAGCTTGGTGCACCGGCTAATCCGGGCATGAATTTTACACATAACTCTCATCCCTATTTATACACAATTTCACTCAATCCCTTAAATTTGATAAATTAGAGAACAACCACTTACTCAAAACGTGTTTTCCGACAAACCCCTCTCGCAATTCTACCCAACAACTCTTGATTTGATGTTTGCTTTTAGCTATTGAGGATAACCCTAGCCTTATCTCTCTCAACCCTAGCTTCTAGGGTTACTGATGTGGAGAAGAAGCTATGATGGAGATAGATACAGGCTAGGAGGTTGATTGATTGCAAAGGGTGGCTGATAGGTTGGTTGTGCTCAGAGTTGGTCGGAGATGAAGGTGGTTGATGGAGGGATGGTGAACTGATAGTTTTGCAGAGGATGGAGAAGAAGAAAGTACGAAGAGAAGGAGTGTTTGGTTCTGCTCGATTTGTGGAAGAAAATAGGCGGATATGGTGTTGAGCAGGAGCAACAAATATTGATGTACCGCGCGGATCCACCGTTGGATGTTGTGAAGCTCTATCAAATCTGATGGCTCAGATATGGCAGCGGGTTTGGGTCTTGGGTCTTTGATTTTATTACTTCTAGGCACATGTCTTCTTCAAGGCTAAGAATCTCAAGCCCACTTTTAGTTTTATGTCTTGCAAACAACATTCTTCACTCGCGGATGAGGTGCAAACAACATTCTTCACTGCCTTCTATCGGGAGCTTTGTTGTCTTTCTTCTAATATCACCAATTCACTGCTCTTTTGGCTTTGCAATTCATCCAAGCTTTATTTAGTACCTAAAAACACAAAATTAATTAGTACAAGTATTTATTCTTGAAAACAAAGGAAATACAGAATTTGGGATAATATATGCTTCTAAAGCGCAAAAGATGAGTTAATTGCCAATAAAAAGGTATAAAAATATGCAATATTTGGCACTCGTCAAATACCCCCAAACCTGAATTTTACTTGTCCTCAAGTGAAACAGAAATTAGGAAATCCTAACTATACCACTGTCGCTGGTCTATCGAATGCATTTAGCGTATGCATTAAGCCTTTAAACCCCTAGGTGTCCCTAGTGGACGAGTTGTAGTCTCGTGAGGGTTTACCAGAGGTTTACCCACAAAACCTTCTCCAATTTCAGAGCGTAAAGGAGTCTCAAGCATCCAAGGATCTATTGATAGACACATTTTTGTGTCTGATTTGTCCTCGATGTATGTATTGTTAGAACTCGATTTTTGTACTAATATTGTGTTTATATGTATTTGTAGGTATTTTTGGGCAATAAACGTTTTCGGAAAAATTCGGCTCGAAAAGTTGTTAAAGGCATCCCGGAGGACATTTGCTAAACGGACACCTGCTTTGGATAAGGGGCACCTCATTTACTAAGGGGCACCTTCTTTACTATTTCCACCCCAGGACAGCAACTGCTAGCCGCACCTCATCACTGGTTAAGGGGCAACCATCTTCCTCTCCGTTTGAATTAAATTTTTTTTGGCGGGAAAATGTTGCAGCACACGGAAAGATTTAGGGTTCGAGTTTTGATCGTGTTATAGAGAGACTCAACGGCTGAAACTCTCTGTGACGAGTTTATGTGGCTTAACAGGCGTGGTATGATCTTCAGAATCAACTGGGTTTGGCTGGAAAATCGTGTGGAAGCAAAACAGGGCAGCGCAGCTTTTAAAACCCGATTATCCCTGTTTTGGATTTGAAGGATTTCTAAGAAGATTCAAGTGCTACAATAGATTGGATTGGGCCTGTTTCAGCTAAACAGGACCGGTAAATACATCAAATTCGAAGAAATTGGACTGGAGAAACGTATTTGAGTAAAACAGAGCATTGTTTATTCTCGGGATATTCTGTGTAGGATTGGCGTTTGTTTACAGCGTGTTCAATGCAATCAGAGACGTTACACAACTTGCTAATGCGTGATTGAATGATTATTGACAGCTGCAGGCACAGACGCATGCAAGATAGGACAGAAAATATCCCGAGATTATTTTCCTTTACTTCCGAGTTATGGAAAGATTATATGGAGTAATGATGAGTTATTCTTGTCCCTGTTGAGTATAAATATGATGCTGGTGTAGCAGAGAAGGGGGATGGAGTGATAGGGGTTAGAACAGAGAGTTGAGGATGGAGAAAAATCAAGTTGCAGAGACGAACCAGTTCTGCTGGTGAAGAAGAACACGAAGAACATAAGACCATACAAGACAGTCGTATCTCTATAGTACCAACGACACTTCACTGTTATCGTTCTTTGTAACAGTTAGGTTTGTAACAAATATAATTGTTATAAACCCGGTTTTTATTAATTTTCTCCTATTTCATTATTGTGAACACATTTTTGAGCAATGAAAAATTCCTTTGAGTGTGTTTTCACCATGAGAAGCTAGACCCCATCACTGGGACAACGGAGGAAGCAACTTTTCATGATTGTGGTAAATGAATTAATTCTTTTATTGAAATTTTGCATATATTTAATTGCTTTATGATTTCTATTAATTACTTGTTATTTTGTTTGATGTCGCATGCTTAGTTTTAATTACTTTTGATACGTCATGCTCACAACTTACAACTAATGTTTTATGAAATCTACTTTGGCAAAGATTAGAGTTATTGTTTCTTTTGTTTTAAGCTATAAATGCCTAGGATTAATGACTGAACCACAAGAATATGAAAAGTAGTGAAATCCTGCGTCTCAGTGCCTCTTCATCTTGTCACCATATTTGTATATATTTTTCCTTATTTTCGTTATTAGTTTTAAAACAAATTTTCAACAAATCTGAGTGAACGAATCATATTACTACAACATCATTGAAAAAATCACATCAATTTTTGGTGCCGCCGACGCGGACTTGTTTTTAGATTTGTTTTTAGGTTTTTATTTTTATTTTTATTTTTATTATTTTTGTTCCTTTTTACGCGTTTTGGTATTTTCTGTTTGCTTTCAGATTTGGTGCGAAGCTTATGAGAAAGAAAAAGTGTTGAAAAGTAAAGCGAAGCCAAAGAAGGAAAGAAAAGAGAAATCCAAAGGAGTAAAGAAGAATAATTTTGTATATAGTTAATTTATTTTTAGTAGATTTTTTTTTTTATTATTATTTTTAGAAACTGTAAATAGGCTTTTATTTTTGTAATCTTTTATTTTTGTAATCTTTTATTTTTGGACTTTTTTATTTTTGGACATTGGACATTGGACTTTAGTTTTTTTAAAACCCTAAGGAAGGGTTAGTTTAAATATAAACTGCACAGGGAAGGACGACAGTTACGATACTGTCTCGGCCCCTCGGGTTCGTACACTGACATAGGAGTCGGTGGCCCGAGTCGACTTCAACGGTTCATCCCCCGTCTGGAACGGGAGGTAAGAATTCTAAACACCCGCGAATCCCCGTCGGCGGGTTTCTCTGGATGATTTTGTATGCATATATGTTGAGGTATTGAAAACGGCTGCTTTAATTTCCTAGTAAAGGGCAAGGCCTGGCCATACAAGATAAGGGTTCGGATTTCATCACCGTTCTCTTCTTGCCCGCCTTAGGAAAACGATACCAAACGCGAACCCAAGCTTAAAATACTGACTAGAACGAGACCGACAGGGTAACGAGCTTAATAAGAAAGTCATTCGAAAAATATTGGTTACTCTTTTAAGCATACTTCGAAGTTCATGACGGTTTCTGTAAGTTGAATGCGCCGCCTTGTAATGTCGGTGAGGCCTTGGGTATCAAAGCTCCATCGAGCTTCCATCGTCTCTATTTAGCTTACTTTAACTCAGATTGATTCCAGAGGGGTCTGCTTAAATTGTAACAAATTCCCTTTCGAAGGATTAGAAGCTGGTCTAGAAACAATCTAAGTGGAGCCATCATGCTTTTTGTTTGCTAGAAATCAGTAGGTTTGTTGTGGTCGAGTCAGCCTTGTTTGTGCTTGTGTAGAACTCCCTTCCAGTTAGGATGTCAAACTGGTATTATAATAGCCATCACAATGAATATGAATATCCAACTGAACAATATGGACATCACTCTTTTTATGACCAAAGTGTGAATAGTGGTTGGGAACGCCAACCTTTTGAAGGTTATGGGTCATACCATGGTGAGCCCAATTACTATCCACACGTGCATCAGTCTTACGAGCAAGAAGATTATAATACTAGTTCTTCGTATTTAGAGGATGCAATCAAACTATTGAAAACTAGTCCCTATTATGATCCTTGTGAACATGTTTTTCCTTTAGAAGAGTCTCTCAAACAACTAACTGAGAATACAAATAGGTTTGTGTTAGAAATGGATAAACAAAATGCACCTATGAGTGAACCTTCTATACACGATACCATAAAGAAGTCATGTGAGTCGAGTCACGATACCATAAGGAAGTCATGTGAGTCGATTCAAAAGCTTTTGTTAGAGGCCCAGAAAAGAACTGCTCGAAATAATCTTAGTGTTCTAGTACCCTTGAAAATGAGGATAGTTATTTGAATAATCAAGATGATGAGGTTAGAATTGATAACACTACTTGTTTATATGAGGTTCGAACATTTTCATGTTATCATGATGTGGATAGTGTTGATGAAGAATCTGAAGTTTTTAGGCATAGTGATCAGGAATTTGTTTCTCCAATTGAGCTTTATAATGATAGTAATATTTCTGGTTTAAATCCAAATAATTTTAATAATTATTCACCTATTCAAAAGGATGAGGATTTGACTAGAAATACCCCCGTTTTAGACGATGTAGTATTTCCTTTTTACGAAGCCGATGATAGTTTTGAGGAACGAGTTTATTCTGAGAATATTGTTTTAGAGTCTAGCGATTTAGAAACATTAGACTTAGAAAAAGAAAATGAACTTGTAGAGATGAGTGAGGATGAACCTGACTTAGAAGAATCAATTGACCATTTTCAGGAATAAATAACCTTGAAATTAGGGAAGTTGTTACTAGTCTTTCTAGAGACACTGAAAACTCTAAGTTTGGGGGTGATTATCATTCTCCATGTGCTTTAACTCTTAGAAAGGTCCCTAACTTGGGACTTGACATATGTGCCTCAACCATTCTAAAATATTATCTTCATACACTTTTTCATGAACCTAGTTGTGTCCATAAAGAAGTTCAGTTATTAGAAACCCATCCTCTGGTTGATGTGGTTAACCCAGGCTATGATACCACGATTGACTTTGTTTTCCCACCAAAAACCTTCCTTCCAATTGTGGGAACGTATAAGTTTCAGATGTGTCAATTATTAAGTTTTGAGACTAAACCTAATTACTTTAGGAGATTAGGGTCGACACATTTGCTTAAGAATGACCACTACTGTGGTCAACTGTGTGAGTCAAGTTTGATTGACTTAGAGGATCCCGGTTATTCAGGTTATTTTTATGTGCTTCTAAGTTCTTAATTGAGTATTTCCAGACTCTAGAACCCGATCTTCAGGATACTGCCTTTGAGGAAATCCAGCCGATGAAAACTTTTTATCTAGACCCTTTTGTAGAGCCTGAACCCGAACCACAACTAGATGTAGTTGTCTTAAACAAAAAAATAGATAAGGGTGTGTTGGATATCTTCCTGGTCTGTTGCAGTTTCCTCTTCTTGTGGTTAGCACTTTTTGATCCAGATGACCCGCAGTTATTCCAGCTGCTGCTATATGATTCTTCGAGGTGACTAATCTCTTCCATTGTCTGGCTGAAGACTTTAAACTTAGCACTTCTTGGGAGGTAACCCAATATTCATGCGACACGGTAATATCTTTCCTTATCTCTTTTGCTTCAAATGCTAACAATTTTTCCTTGTTCATGTTTTTAATTTCATCTTTAGAACATTGAGGACAATGTTAGATTTAAGTTTGGGGGTATGGGAGAAACTTTTTAGTTGCAATAAATAAACTCCAGAGCCTAGAAATTTATGCTTATTAAGGATGGCACTAACCAATCTAAGTGGATGGAAGCATCTTGGTTGTAGGAGTTGAGGAACCAATCTGATTAGATGGAAACATCTAAATAGTCTATTCATAAAACACGGAGCTCGGGTGTTAGGAAGAAAAAAAAACATGGTAGTTTCGCCATATCTCGTTGAATCATTTTCACTTCTGTTTTTTATTTTTTATTTTTAAATATGTTTCTAAGTGATTTGGTGGGGCCCACTAATCAAGTTGTTAACATGGCTAGGGTGAAATAGAGTGATTGAGATACAAAAAAAAAGAAAAAAAAAAAACAATTGAGACTAGACCATCAGACCAACCGGAATAAATTCAATAAAGTCGACCACTGGTGCCCTTGTATATGCCAGTTGTGTTGACCTAGAGTTAGGATTATCGACCGCTGGTTCCCTTGTATTTGCCAGTGTGTTGATATTAGTCGAGCAGTATCTCGATCCATTAGGATAGGTTCACCTTGGCGAGAGGGCTTGACGGATATATGGAAACACCGTTCACCTTAGTCAACATCAAAACCATCTACGTTTTCTCTACATCCACCTTCTTAATCTTTCCATGTGATTGGTCGACTCCGGTTATGATGTCAAGAAACTATCTGAGTAGAGCTCTGTCACTTATATATGAATTTTAGTATGCTTGAGTGTAAACTCGTGTACAACAATTGGAATTTCGCATCAGGGTACTTCCTCCTATAGTCAATATTGTATGCCAACCAAGGAGATTCTTTAGTGCCTTCCAAGGTTCTGCGTAGATAACTAGGGTCTGGAGTAAAGGTTTTGTGGGTACACCTCTGGTAAACCCTCCCGAGACTACAACTCGGTCACTAGGGACACCTAGTGAGTTAGGATTTTATTTTCTAGAATAAATTTGCTCGAGGACTAGCAAATAATAAGTTTGGAGGTATTTTGATAGACACATTTTTGTGTCTGATTTTTCCTCGATGTATGTATTGTTAGAACTTGATTTTTGTACTAATATTGTGTTTTTATGTATTTGTAGGTATTTTTGGGCAATAAAGGTTTTGGAAAAATTCGGCTCGAAAAAGTTGTTAAAGGCATCCCGAGGACATTTGCTAAACGGACACTGCTTTGGATAAGGGGCACCTCATTTACTAAGGGGCACCGATTGATAGATATCGGACCTGGATTCGCTCAATTCCACATTCAGTATTCGTGTGTTCATCTATTTAATTCCGCATGAACAGTTTGCTGTAATAATAAACATCGACTATAACTCTTTTGCCAAGGTAGATTTTATAAAGAATTATATGCAATTCACAAGGTCACGACGATCTAAAGTACCTGGTGACCAAGTATTACGCGATATCTAACTGATTCAGCGATACATCAAGAAAAATCATAAATCAATTACAATAGTTGTAAATAGTCATAAAGGAATTAAATAGAGTTACCACATGGTTGCAAAACAGCTTCTCCGTCGCCCCGTTGATGGGTTCCCAGTTCGCATGGTAAAAACACACCAAATGATTTTTTTGCATGCTCAAAAAGGTGTGTTTATACGGCGAAAGGAGAAAAGTAATAAAACCTAGTTTGTAATGCTTATAAGTGTTACAAACCGAGCTGTTACAAGAACGACAGCTTCGCCACTGTTGAATCAGATCACATATGAATCCACGACTCCACGTCTCGTGAGTCGCACACCGTTGAAGAACGATTAGTCCTCGTACGCCTATGTCTTCGAGCTCTCTTCAATGTAGCAGCAAAGAAATCTCCGAAACTTGAATTTCTTTTTGCTCTGCTATCTCGCCTTAACTCTCCTGCTCTTCCTTCTATGCTCCTACTAGACTTGGCATTTAAAGATACCATATAATCTCATTATTTAACTCGTATCAATCTTATTTAACTCCGACCAAGTTACTAAATAATTCCTTATTTACTCAAGCTGATGTAGCTAAAACACTACATCATGCTTCTTACTCATATTTGATGATTCCAAACTCACTCACCACGCGAAAAATCAACTCAGTGAATAGTGACAAACTTCTATAGATCTCACGGAGAATATTCACTTGCTTCGTGTTTGCCAATGACCTTCTTTTTCTTCTCACACGACTTTTTCAATCGATTCCAAAGATAAAGCACAACCCTGCTTTGAGAAACTGTGTCATATTCAATCCATCTCACAGCAACAAAATTCCAAGAATCTCACAAGTATTAACTAGGAGAAGTGTTGTAATCAATATTCTAGCAGAGATGCCACAAGAAAATGAAGAAGAAAGGGGAATGCCCCCTATCTCAACCGGGAGGCGACATGCGCTTGGCTCTCGGGGTGCCCTTAGCAATTGGGTTACCCTTATCCAAAGTGGGAGTCCGAGATAACAAATGTCCTCGGGGTATTCCGAAGCGACTTTTTCGAGTAAATTTTCCAACAATCTTTATTTCCAAAAAATACCTACAAACACACAAAACACCATAAGGACAAAAATGAGTACTAACAATACGAAACATTGAGCACAAATTAGACACATAAATGCGTCTATCAAATACCCCCAAACTTATTATTTGCTAGTCTCCCGAGCAATTTTATTCTAGAAAATAAAAAGACTACACTTAGCACGTGCGGCAAGCCAAGTTAAAGCAGCTAGGTGGCCCTAGGGGGCGGAGTGTTGTCTCCGGGAGGGTTTACCAGTGTACCACAAAACCTTACTCCGGACCCTAGCTATCTACGCATAACCTTGGAAGGCACTAAAGAATCTCCTTGGTTGGCATACATATTGACTACATGAGAAAGTACCCCGATGCGAAATTCCAATTGATGTACACAAGATTGCACTCAAGCAAACTAAAATTCATATAAAGTGACAGAGCTCTACTCAGATAGTTACTGGACATCATAAACCGGAGTCAACCAATCACATGGAAAGATTAAGAAGATGGATGTAGAGAAAAACATAGATGTTTACTAAGGTGAACATATCCTAATGGACTGAGATACTGGTCTGGACTAATATCAATTCATTAACATATACAAGGGAACAGTGTTCGCTAATCCTAACTACTAGGTCAACTCAATTTAGCATATACAAGGGTACTGGAAAGTGGTCAACTTTGTTGTATTTATTAGGTTAGTCCTGGTCTATATTTTTTATTATTATTTTTGGTATCTCGGTCACCTATTTCACCCTAGCAATGGTAAAAAGAAAAAGAAAAGAGAAGTGATCGGATTCTTTGATGTTTCCATCACGAGGATATGGCGAAACTACCATGTTTTCTTTTCTAACACCTGAGCACGTGCTTTTATGAATAGACTCTTTAGATATTTCCATCTAATCAGATTGGTTCCTCAACTCCTAAAGCCAAAAAATGCTTTGTCCACTTAGATTGGTTAGTGTCATCCTTAATAAACATAAATTTCTAGGCCTGAGTTTATTTATTGCAACTAAAAAGTTTCTCCCATACCCCCAAACTTAAATCTAACATTGTCCTCAATGTTCTAAAAATGAAATTAAAAGCATGAACAATGTAGAGAAACTGTTACCACTTGAAGAAAAGAGTTAAGGAAAAATATTAGGTGTTAAGAGCATGGGTTACCTCCCAAGAAGTGCTAAGTTTAAAGTCTTCAAACGAGACATTGGAAAAAGTTAGTCACTTTGAAGAATCATATAACAGCAGTCGGAATAGCGCGGGTCATGCGGATCAAAAAGTGATATCCACAAGAAGAGGAGACTCTTATGAGACCAGAAGATATCCAACACACCCTTATATATTGCTTTGTTTAAGATAACTACATCTAGTTGTTGTTCTGTTCGGAGCTCTATAAAGGGTCCAAATAAAATGTTTTCATGGGGTGACTTCCTCAAAGAAGGATTCTTAAGATCAGGTCAGGTAGTCTCAGGAAATACTCAATTAAGAACTTAGAAGCACACATAACAATAACTCCGAATAATCATGGGATCATCTAAGTCAATCGACTTGACTTACACAGTTTCTAATTACGTAGTGGTCATTCTAATCAAATGTGTTGACCCTAATCTCCTAAAGTAATTAGGTTTAGCCTCAAACCACACACCGACACATCCAACTTCTATATGTTCCCATGGTCTTGTTGAAAATATTTGGTGGGAAAACAAAATCAATCGTGGGTATGAGAACAAGCAATCACATCAACTTAGAGGATGGTTCTCCACAATCAACTTCTTTATGGACACAACTAGGTTCGTGAAAAATGAAGATAATCTTTTAAAATGGTTGAGGCACATATGTCAAGTCCCAAGTTAGGGACTTTTCTAAGAGTTACAAGGCACATGGAGAATGATAATCACCCCAAACTTAGAGTTTTCAAATAGCTCTGTAAAGACTAGTCACAACTTCCCTAATTCTCAGTCATCCGATCTCCGTAAAATGGTCAATTGATTCTTCTAAGTCGTGCACGCCCTCACCATCTCTACAGAGTCTTGTTTTTTTCTAAGTCTATTGTTTCTAAATACTCAAAATATATACTGCTCCTTTAAACCATCATTTTCAGAAATAAAGGAAATACTACATATCGTTTGAAATAGGGTATCTTAGTCAACATTCTTTTGAATAGGTTAATAATTATTAAAATTATTTGATTTGAACTAGAAATATTATCATCATTAAGCTCAATTGAGTAACAAATTCCGATCACTATGCCTATCGATTTCACCATCAACACATATCCCCATCATAATAATATGAAAATGGTTGAACCTCATCTAGACAAGCAGTGCTGCTCTTAATTTTATCCTTCGCCATCTTGATTTATGTAAATAACTATCCTCTTTAGCAAATATTGGGCCTCTAACAAAAAGCTTTGACCCACTCATATGACTTCATCAAAGCTTTCTGGAATCGATCTTGTGTGACTTCCTATTATGGTATCCAGACTGACCACATGACTTCCTTATTGAATTTAGGAAAGAAATTTCACTCATTGCATTGCTTGGCTTCCATAACTAATCTTATTCATTTCGCAAAACTCACGTGCCACTCACCAACTGACGTGTTGACTCAGTAGAGAGGAATTTTGCCCGCATGACCGGTCACAGGTGTGGATAGTAATTGGGGATCACCATGGTAGCAGGACCCATAACCTTCAAAAGTTTGGCGTCTCTAACCACTGGCTAGTCAGCACTATGGCTCATGTGGAAAGAAGAGATGTCCATATTGCTCGGGCCTGGATATTCATATTCACAGATGGCTATTGTAATACCAGCTTAGAGATCCTGTCCTGCAAGGGAATTCTACACAAGCACAAACAGTCATCTGGTCAACAACTTGACTGATTTAGCAAACAAAAAGCATGATGGCTCCACTTAGATTGCTCTTCTTGCATTTCACTTCTAATCCTTTAAAGGGAATTTGTTACAATCATAAACCCTCTCGAATCAATTCGAAGCTTAAGTAAGTCGAATAGAGGCGTAGGGAAGTCAAGGAGCTTTGATACTGCAAGCCCTCACCGCACTACAAGGCGGCGCAGCCACGACCAATCGCGCCAACGAATGATCCTTCAAGTATGCTTTTAAAAGAGTAACCAATATTTTTCGAATGACTTTCCTATTAAGTCGCATACCCTATCTGGGTCTCGTTTCTAGTAAAATTTTAGGCTTAGGTTGTGGTTTGGTATCGTTTTCCTAAGGCGGCAAGAAGAGAACGGTGATGAAATCCGAACTCTATCTTGTATGGGCGCCTTTTTGCCTCTTTACTAAGAAATTAAAGCAAAATGGATCTGCTCCTCGACATATATTCACACGAACATCCAGCAAACCCGCCTCGACAGAAGATTCGCTGCTTTAGGATTTTTACCCTGCTCCAGACGGATGAACCGTTGAAGCCGACTCGGCCACGACTCCTATGTCGTGTACTTAACTCCGAGGGGCCGAGACAAAGATCGCAATCGCTGCTCCTTCCTCGCGGCAGCTTTTATATTTAAATTAACCTTCTTCCTTAGGTTTAAAATAATGTCCAATAGTCCAAAATAAAGTCCAAATAAAAAGTTCCAAAATAAAAAATTTGTTACAAACAATTATTACCTAATATACAGCTTTGAGTACATAGCTCATTGCTCAATATACAATAAAGAATGGTTTCATTGTCACTTGCTTAAAAATAAAAAAATAATAATTACACAATTTACAAAATTTTCTTCTTCACTGCCCAGAGCCTCCTGAGTCCTTTTCTTTTCCTTTCTTGGATTTGCTTTTCTTTTCAACACTTTCTTTTCGCCCACTTCAACCAAAGCAAACAGAAATACCAAAACGCTGCAAAAAGGAATAGGGCATAAAGAAATAAATTTAAATAATGAGAGATAGGCTAGAGCAGGTAAGCGAATGGCTTAGGGCTTAGACCTTTGGGATAGCAGGCAGAGCTGTCGCTCACCTTGATTTGATGAAATTGATTTTAGATTATATAAAGAAAAATAATAAAAATGTAGAATATATACAATTTATGTCACAAGATGAGAGAGTTACCGGGACTCTGGATTCCACCACTACACCATGTGGTTCATCTATTAATTCGACAATTAAAGTCATAAAATAACAAACATCGACTTCCACTTTTGCCACAGTAAATTTTATAAAGAATTATATGTAATTCACAAGCATGACTTATCTAAAGTACCTAAGACTAAGCATGCGATATCTAACAAATTCACGTATAAATCAAGAAAATCATAAATCAATTATAATAGTGCAAATAGTCAAGTGCTGAATTAACAGAATTACTACATGGTTGCAAACAATTTTCTCCTATTGCCCCGCTGATGGGTTCTAGCTCCGCATGGTAAAAACACACTAAATGATTTTTTCTATCAAGCCAAAAAGGTGTGTTTACAATGGTGAAAGGAGAAAGGTAATAAACCGGGTTTGTAACAATGCAAGTGTTACAAACCGAGTCAAGCATAAAGCAACGATAAAAGCTTCCTGTCACCGCTGAATTAAGATCAGCCTATGAACCACGCACGCACGTCCGCGAAGTCGTTAACATCGCCAATAACGATTCGTCCTCGCGCGCTGCCTTATGTTCTTCGAGTTTCTTCAATGGCGCAGTAGCAATCTCTCAACTGGAATTTTTGCTCGCTCTTCTTCCCAACTTCCGCTTCTCCTTCTCTATGCCCTGGGCTGCATCTTTTTATACCCAAGAGCACCATATAATCTCATCATTAATCTCAGAATAATCTTATTTTACTCCCGACTGCCACGGAATAATTCCTTTATTTTACGTATTTGATGTAGCTAAAACACTCACATCATGCTTCTTACTCATATCCGATGATTCCAAAATCACTCACCCACGCCGAAAATCAACCAAAAATAGCATAAATCTAGAATATCTCACTAAGAATATTCATCTTTGTTTTCGTGTTTGTTGAATGACCTTCTTTTTCTTCACGCGACTTTTCATTCGATTCCAAAGATGTTACCAACCATATTTGCAGAACTGTGTCATATTCAATCCATCTCGCGCAACAAAATTTCCAAGAATTCGCCAAGTATTAATCCAAAGAGGTAAGGCCAGAACTAACATTCAAAGATATTTTTCCTGCCAAGAAAAGTGAAGAAGAAAGGGGAATGCCTATCCTAAACTGGAGTGCGACAGCGCTGGTTCCCTACGCGTCTCTTAGCAATTGCTGACCTCAATGAATCTCGCAGGTATCATCCTTGGGAATTCAAATGGCCTCGATAAAGCAAATGAGGTATGTTTCCCATTTTAAACCTTGCCTTTGCAACTTTCTTTTTTCATATGTTGAGTTTGTATAATTTTTCGGATCGCCAAATTGAGAAGAAAGTACAAGGATAATCCGTTGGAAAGTACTCAATCTCTACTTCGATCAAGCATTACAGTGAAGTAAGAAACACTTCCTTTGTTATTTGAAACAATATTGTTGCCTCTGTTTCTTATTTTTAACCGTATGCTAAGGTTGGAGTTGAAGAAGCTCTAGCCGCGAAGATGAAAGTGCAGGCAAAATCAGCGGCCGCAAGAATAAATCTTCTCGCCTCCACTAACTAAAAAGCGAAAGATTCAATCTTCTTCTCGCCTTAACTCAAACTCGAGTCTCATGAGGATGACCATGATTCGAATCGCCCTCTGCGCTACAGTGACCCGTTAACCTGGTTCTTCTATGGGCCGCTTGTCTAGTATCTTCTCCGATTCTTTCCAAGGAATGGGAGATGCTCCTCAGCTTCTCTTTGCGGAACTTCGTAACGTGTGCAATGCCACTCTACCGGAGGGCAATGATTCTTTCAATGGAGTCTCTAGAACTATGTCTCCTGACTTCTTGAATGCGCTTGGATCCTTGGTATGTATACAATCATATCTCCCCATTGACTTTATATTGTTGTATATGTATTAACAGCTTTTCTATCTTCTTTCATAGGTTGGAAGGTCTTCTTTGTAGTTGCCTCGGATCTTGAGAGAAGACGCAACAATCTTGAGAAGAAGAATTCGCAATTGAGCAAGAAGATTCGAGAATTGAGACCGGAGTCTGCTATCTCATGTAAAAGACGAGACGATTCAAAAGTTAAATACTCGAACTTGACTCCCAAAGGGATAAGGTGTCCACTCTTCAAAACGCTAATCAGCTGAACTTTATGGTATAAAATTTTACCTCCTTTTACTATTTTTTATTTAACCTATCGCCTATTGCTACCTAACTTATTACTTTGCAGATGTATATAATCTCTCCGATGAGGCTATTCTTCTCCATACATTTCCTGATCCTATGGATAATAACCTTCTTCTCGCCACCTCAACAACTCTTTAAGTAGTTCATCGACAAAATTAACTCCCTTTCATTAAATGAACTTGCATCAAACATCGTCTTTAGAAATTGAACATAGATCTCGGTTTAAGTGTCGCCAACCAATTTAAACGAATGTTTCTCGAGTCCAATAAAGAAATCAAAATTTTGAGGAAGAAAATTAGTGACCTTATAGATGATAAAGATCGCATTACTAACAATGGTGCACAGCATTAACAACATTTCAAAATCTCTCCTTGAACTACAAATTGAACGGGATGAATTGCTTCGCGTAACTCCTTGCTTAGTGAGCGAGAAGATCAAATTGCTCCTCCTCGTTATAAATAGTGACGTATGAATTCAGCGCTCGGCTCAGAAAGTTTTAGATAATGCCAGGAATAACCTAGGTGTTGATGTTAGTCTTCACGCCGAGCATACTTCCTTGATTAAAGATATGATATCCGATAGAGAAGGTTATTTATTACACCTTACTACTTCTACTTCAGTAGTATTGCTTGTAAATTACTAACTTGTTGTTACTTATTTGCGTAACTCGAGAAGAGGCTTCAGAGTTAGAATTAGAGAGCTTGAATCTGAGAAAGAACAACTCGCCGGAATTTTCCAAACGAGAATTGAAGAACTTGAATCTGAAAACAACAAATGCCGAAGAGTCTCTCCCTCCGTAATGACAAGTATTCCAAGTTGAAGGAACAATTTGAAACGACAATGAAAAACTTTAATAATGATGCCGCTCGTTTTCTAATGG
This sequence comes from Papaver armeniacum, assembly GCA_023531295.1. NCBI lineage: Eukaryota > Viridiplantae > Streptophyta > Magnoliopsida > Ranunculales > Papaveraceae > Papaver > Papaver armeniacum. The sequence continues at coordinate 260,694 of JAJJWW010004118.1, forward strand.
AGCCATGGAGTATGTTTGTAAGCACCGTAATATCCTCTCCGCATACATATCCTCGGCTTCTGAAAAGGTTCCCCGAGAATCTACACTCGTTCTGCTTCGATAATAAGCCAAGTAAGAAAATTTCATACGCAGAATAATAAAACTGATAATCATTTAAGAAGAAGAATCACCAAGATGTAATTCTTTTGTGTAATATCCGTATATTGTCGTATCTTTGGTATAGTGGACTCTTTTTTTCTGGCGAATTCAATCTTCACTCCCCTTTTTTGTTAGTTCTTCCTTGTAATATAATTGTTATCTTTATCGATGTATAACTCTTTCTTAATTCCAAGATTTAATAACAATATTCACTTTTTTCAGCCCCATACTTGCCTCCGGGTATTTATCTTCCTCATGGAAGAAGTTATCCCGTATTTTGTTGATAATAATTTTAGTGTTATTGAAATAAGCACTGACGATAGTTCAGATATCTTTAATGAATTGAGAATTTATCTTTGCTGCTATAAGGTCGCAGTCAGCTTTGACACTTTCATGCAAAGGCCCATTGACTTTGCCTTATCATTTGTGTGGTCTTCAAGTCGACCTCCTTAATTGAGGTCCTCCTCACATGCTTCATTGGCATAAAATGCAGGTCGTCTTTTTACCTTGTATGTAAAGACCCATTGATCTTGCCTTATCATTTTTCATGATTTTTGCCTCTCAGATGTTTTGTTGCAATAATATGACGTGCCCAGATATTCTTGGCGAATATAAAAGCCCTATGACATTGCCGTCTCAGACGAAATCGCAGATCGCCAGGCCACCTCGTGCAAAGACCCATTGATCTCGCCTTTCCTCGCTACTAGTATTATTGCCCTCATAGATCATTGCACAAATATGACAAGCCTTAAGTCTCCTTTGCGAAAACAAAGCCTCATGACATTTCATACCCCATGGCACTTCCTAACGGAGAGCACCGCCTTTATCATCTCCCCTGTGCCCTTCAAGGAGGCGAAACATCGGCCATACAAGACTAGCTCCTCCCATCCTGGCCTCGACAACAACTCATTGTTTTCATAGTCTCCTTATCCCTTATACCTACAGGTTTATGGTTATAGACTGGGCACTTAAGTGGAGTTTTCGCGAGTGCAACGCATGCTGGGCGATCAAGCAAGAATGCCGGGTAGGTTCATCCATCCCTGTGCACTCGGCTCAACCCGCGTACTGCAAGGCCTTTGAGCATACACTCGACCCAGAAGAGACCCTGCCGCCCAACTGTATAACCTACATATAGCTGGGAATCAAGGTACTTTCCCAGGAAGCCATGGGCCCTACCATGGTTCAAAGCCAGGAGCTGCACCTTCCCCAACCACACGGCGAGATACCCCTTTATATGACGACTTAGGTCTTACATTTGCCTCTACGAAATGCAAGTTATTCGCGAACTAGGTGTACGCCATAAAGGTTCGTCCCATTCATTTTGTGCATTTATATTTGTTAAATCATTCAACCATTCATGTTTCATTATTTGTCTGATATTTGTTTGCGTAAGTATTCGCATACGCTCTGCTTTCACTTGTTGTATTTCACTTTTCTTTCTTAGTCGTGATTCTCATTTTACTCTTGGCCATGAGATTCTCGCACATCATTACTTTAGCTATTACTTTGCATCCTGCTGTTATTGATTATTCACTTCTTATGCCTTTTGTTCCTCATATCTCTTGCTTCTTCATTGTTATAATATTGGTCTGCTCTCAAGCATTCACCTCGCTGGGTATGTTCCAAGTCCTCACTTCCATAGCGTCTACCATCAGCTTTTCCTTCTCTCGTTTCATTTCTCACATGTTGCTTCCAACCCTTTCTTTTGGCATTTCTTTCTTCTGCAGCTTTTCATATCGATCTCACTGACACCGTCGCACTCCTTCCAGCCTCCCGTATGATACCAATACCGCTTGGAGTGGAAATTTTATGCATTGATGGTATGTCGAGGCGATCCCCAAAATTTCATGAAGCCATGGCCTCCCAATCAGCTGCATTATACTGGGATTCCACATCAACCACGCAGTAATAGAACATCAACTGATAATCTTTGTAGAGGTATTCTCATGTGAACCTCTCCCTTTGGCTTGTTTAGCGTGCCATTAAAGCCATATATCTTGTATGTCGAGGGGATCAAATCCTCATCCTTTCCACCCATCGCCTTATAAGTATGGTAGAAAAGTATGTTCACCGAACTTCCGGTATCGATCAGATTCGGCTGATCGCCCAACAAGCTTCGCCTCATCATCTTCTCCATCGACTGGTTTCTGGTTAATCTCTAGTTTCACAACCAACGGGCTATCATGTGTTTCTCTTCCTTTTGGTACTTCATCCGCAGAGAAAGAAATAGTCTTCAACCGCCACCTTTCTAACTGCGTTGTTCTCGCGCACTCATTATTTCTTTATCATTAGCATCTCTCGCAAAGACTCTACTGAGCACGTTGTCATGGAAATCTTCGATGGTGCGATAGAGTGGACAATAGAGTTGCAGATCAAATTCTTGGCTTTTGTTCCTACTTCTATCACAAATGTTTCTTTCCTTTCGCTGACAATTGCTCGTGCATCTCCGGTGGTGGTGGTAATGTCTCCGACTGCTTTTCTCCCTTAGAAAGTGATTCGCCTTCCCGATCAATCATCCCGAGAATAATTCTCTTTATGTTTCTACAATCGCTTGTTTGATGCCCATGGAAGCGATGGTAAGAACAAAACTCATGACTTCTATCGCCCGGCGGTGGTTCCATTCCAACATTCCAAGGTGCCGGTACATTTTCCATCACAAGTATAGCTTCCTGATCTTTCAACGCTAGCATTCAGGTGAGGCATCTTAATCTGCTCCTCACATCGTTCTATGACTTCTCTGCCCTCCACTGGTTATTTTGCCTTCGGCCCACCATAAGTTTCTTGCATGTGATCTAGCCTTCCGAATCTTATTATTGCTGCTACTGTTGTAGTAGTTTCTCTCTTGCTCAAATTCTTCTTGATCGTGGCTTCCCATGGCTACTATCTTCTCGCCGTCCCTCATCAGCCTCCTTGCTCGCTGCCCCATGCAAGTGCTCGCCACCGTATTTATGAATTGAGGCAACTAGCTTAAGGCTCGCTAGCGTTAGAGCTTGTATTCGCACTGGATAAGAATTCTATTTCATTCTCTTCTCTTCTAAAGCGATGTATTCTTCCGTAATTTCTCATATTCTGCACATCGTGATTGTATTTTTGATTCTAAAATTTGAATATATAACAAGTTGGTCGCTAAGAGAGCATTCACAAATGAGAGTATGAGATATCTCTCCTCAACCTGCACCTGCCATTTCGCTACACATGGTCCTCCACCTTCATCGCCAATCTGTCTTAAGCTTCGCCAATCCTTTGTTTTCAACCCGAATACATCTTCAATACCCGGTCGCGAAGAGTTGTTACTTATGGTATGCTCCCGTGAATGTGGCTTGTAAATGATTGAATGATGTGATTGTGTTCCTTGGCAGACCTTCAAACCATTTTAGTGCTTCTCCTATTAAGCTTGACGCGAAATATTTGCACAATATGGCATCATGATTCTCCCATTGTAACATACATCTCATGTAAGCCTTAATATGTTGTATCGCACAAAGTTGTTCCATCAAAGATGTTGTTTAATGCAGTAGATTGCACTTAGAGGTATTCCTCCCATCTCGTACTTCTAGCGTGAAGGGATTCTTCGCGCTTCTCGCGATGGCTTCATGTCACGCTGTCTCCTTCCTCCTTCCCTTCTATTGTTCAAGAATCCTCTCATTTCACCTAGTTCTCTTAAGATTTGTTCATTTGCCTCGAACTTGATTCTCACTGGTCTTTTTAGCTCGCCTTCTCTCCTTCTTCGCTCGTGCCTATTTTGACCTTCCCGCTCATTATCTTCTCCTCTTTCCTCGCGACGCTCTTCTTCTTCGTTTCTTTCATCAATTCGCACGCTATTGTATCGAGTTATTCTCTCTTCTTGGTTGCCTCTCCGCTCTCATCATCTGCACCTCTCATATTCTTCGTTGATATTTCTATTGTTACGATTTTGTTCCCTCCTTCTTTCGCGGTTGTCATGGTTATCTCGCACGATCAGCTTCTTCCATTTCTTGATTTTCTATTTCCACTCTTATCCTTTCTCTCACTGAGCTAGTCGCGCTTGTTCTATGTAGTGTCTCTCAATGTCATCCTCGATCTCTCGGTTTCTTCTCAATTCTTCTCTCCGTGTAGAATTATTCTTCCTTCAAAGAATTGGATCATTCTGCCTTGAGTTGCGTGTTTTCTTGATTTTCCCTATTTCGCTCATTTTGACGCATTTTCTAGTCGGGAATATAACGATCTTCTATTTCCTCTCTCTCGCTATGCTCTGCGTTTGGATTTTGTGTTTTTCCTCGGTACTTTCGTTGGTAACACTCTCCTTCTTTCTTCTCTGCTCGATCTAGAACTTGATCTCACGCTACTTCTAGATCTCCTCACTTTGCAATCTCATATTTTCCATCCTCAATTCATGATTTTGTCTTGTCAAGTTTGCTCGCTCCTCCGCCTCTAGCCGTCTCTCCTCGTGTATTGTTTGTCTCAATCTTTCTAACGCTGCCATTTCTTCGCTTCCTGGATTCATTTCTCCATTCATCCCTTTGTTCTCCTTGTCCATTGTTCACCAGCCTGCCGCTCCTCTTCTCTCTGTCTTCGAATCGCATCTCCAAGTATGTACACTCACTCTATCATAATCCACAGCCGCGTTTGCTACGGGGAGATCGGTGGTTGATTTTGATCTTCTCTGCCATTTCTCATATTCATCCTCGACGATTCTCCTGTTTCATTCCTCCTTTCTCCTAGCAAGTCTCCCATTTCTTCTCACAACCGTTGGTTGCTCTTGTACATTTCTTCTTCTAGCCATCTTTCTTTTCAATGAATTCTTGAGTATCTTTTTCTAAATCTCTTCTCTCGTTAATCCAAATTCTTTCCAATTTCTTCGTCAATCATCGCTTCGTCCTCTGCTTCTAGCGCATATGTAGTAGCAGGATTTCCCACACTACACCCCTCACAAGATTCTACTCAATTAACTCATTTTGAACATGAATTGCTATAGATTTTATTGATTATTTTCTTGATATGTTTACAAAGAAAATTAGAACAGAAGTTAAGGAAATTACCATCACTCCAAAGTTTCTCTCTCCTAATATCTTGCTCAACAATTCCAAAAGACCTCTCCTTACAACTGGCTCACTTAGCCCTTTATATAGGGTAATACACGAGTGATGACAGCTAATCTATCCTTTTATTTCTGAAATAACTCTGCAAGTGTCGCAGACGTATAAACATTTATTCTCGCGACACTTTAACCCTCGCCGATTCCATGTCTTTCATTGCTTTAGTGTGTCGTTATTCATCGCGTCATTTATTTTAGTTAGCTCTGCGATCGCCTCGCAGAAGAACTGGTGATTGAACATGCTCCACTTTGTTTCTTTGGCAGGTGTCATGTGGCCGACAAACAAGGTGATGTCCTTTTTAAGACCCTTCCAATAGAAATAGCTCTTTGCTCGAATCCTCGAGTGACCACCCACCGCAGAGGAGTGGTCGATGTCATAATCTTCTTTCTTAGTTGATGACCTACACCAACATAGAGTCTACCTTGTTCCTAATGATTCCCTCATTGTAAAAGTAGTGGGAAACAACAGCTGAGTTGACTAAGAGTTGTGGAATTAATGCAAAGAGCCGATTGGTCATATCATAACTTTGGATAACTTCATGGACCCGGTTAGGTGTTGAGAGGGTTACAGAGTTGCTGCTAATTGAATGTTCATCTGAATGAAGTCTTGAAAGTGCATCAGCAGCTTTGTTATCAATGCCCTTCTTATATTGGATTGTATAATCATAACCCAAGAGCTTCATGAGCCATCTTTGTTGTAAAACAGTTTGTGATTTTTTGTTCCATGAAGTATTTAATGCTTTATTTGTCTGTGTTGATGAAAATTGATGGCCAAATAAGTAATATCTCCATCTTGTAAATCGCCATGACTATCGCTAATAACTTCTTTTCATAAGTGGACAATCCCATATTCTTAGGACCCAAGGGCTTGTTGAAGAAGGCTATAGCCCTTCCATCCCGCATAAGGACAGGCTCCAACACCTTGAGAGCAAGCATCTTACTCAACCACAAAGGGTTTGGAGAAATGCAGCAAAGCCAGAATCGGTAGATTGCACATGCGCAGTTTAAGAGAATTGAATGCATCCAAAGGCGATGGGACGGTGAAAAGAATTCTTCTTCTCAAAGAAGTCGCTTAGTGGCTTACATATAGTGCCATGTCCCTTAATAAATTTCCTATAGTAACCAAATCAAGCCTAAGAACCATCCGAGTTGCTTCAAAGTGGATGGAATAGGCCATTCTTGCATACATTGAAGCTTCTCGGTGGTCACCGCCACCCCTTTGCGGTAATGATATGACCCTAAGTATTGTAGGGAGGATTGAGAAAAAGTACACTTAGAAAGTTTAGCAAATAGGTTGTATTTGTCTTAATAGTGTGAGGGTTGTAGAAAGGTGACAAAGATGGTCTTGAAGGTTGGCACTATAAATGAGAATATCATCAAAGAAACAAGGATAAATTTTCTTAAATGAGGGCCAAAATTGAGTTCATTAAGGCTTGAAAGGTGGGGGCATTAGTTAATCCAAATGGCATTACCTTGAATTCATAGTTTCCATGGTGTGTCCTAAAAGCAGTTTTATGGATATCGCTTCATTGACTCGATTTGATAATATCCGGACCTTAAGTCTAGCTTAGTAAAAGCGTGGCACCATGTAATTCATCTAGAAACTCATCAATAATAGGAATAGGAAACTTATCTTTGATTGTTATGTCATTGAGCTTCCTGTAATCAACACAAAATCTCCAAGTGTTGTCCTTTTTCTTCACCAGCAAAATGGGGGAAGCAAATGGGCTCTGACTGTCTTGAATGATCCCTGCGTGTAACATTTCCTTCACCAAAGATTCAACCACGGACTTGTGAATGTAAGGTCACTTGTATGGCCTTAAGGAGATTGGTTGTGTATTGGATTTTAATCGGATTTTATGATCCAAACTTCGGTGGGTGGTAAGTGGTTGGGCTCGAAAAAACATATTTGTACTCTTCAAGAAGGTGTTGGACTTGAGTGGGTACTTGTGTTGGTATTGGGGTTGAATCTATGTGAAAAAAATGACCAACCAAGGCAGGTGTGTTTTTCTTAATAAATTTCTTCATGGCATTACCACTCATGAGCATTAATGATGGTTTAGAAGTAAAGCCTTGTAAAGTAATGAGTTCAGAGTGGTGTAAGAAAGAAATGGAGAGTTTGGATAGATTAAATGTCACATCTCCCAAGGTACTCAAACCAATCCGCTCCCAAAATAATGTCACATCCCCTAATGGAAGCAACCTTAAGTCACCAAGAAAATCATGGCCCCGCATATGCCACCGTAATTGCTTGCATACACTAGTTCTTGTAGTTCTAGCTCCATTGGCTACCGTGACTAACATGTGTCTTTGTGGGATGAACTTCACAAGCTAGTTGATTAGCAAGTCTTTGATTCAATGAAGCCGTGGAGTGCTTCCGGTGTCGACCAAAATTGTCACAACTTTGTTTTTAATGAACCATGGAATTCGAATAGTGTCGGCCACTCATTGTACCTATAAGAGCATGTAATGAGATTTCCATGCCGGATTCGACTAAGGAATGCGTGGAAGCATCACTTGATGGTGGTGGTTCTCGTATTTTTGGCTCATCTTCATTAATTAAGAATCATAAATAAATATTGAGGCTTGCATCTGTGACCAGGGGTGTATTTTTCATCGCAGTTATAGCAGAGGCCTTGAGCCCGTCTCTTATCCTGTTGTTCTCTAGAAAGGCGCCGAATGGGAGGTGGAACATACAAGGATTTTGTTAGTTGAGTAGGTGGAGGTGGGGAAGTGACCGTAAGAGAAGATGGAGGTGGTTTGGATGTTGAAATTTGTGGGGTTTGAGAGTACTTATTGAAATAGGTAGTGGTGGTGGGTTGTTTATAAGGAGTACTCTTAGGAAATTGTTGGTGCTGAGAAGCTAAAGCACTCTCTTGAAGTCTGGCTAAGTAGTATGCTTGGGATAAGGTAGTGGGTTTGTGCATTTCTACAGCTAAACGAATAACCATCTTTAATCCACTCAAAAAGCTCATCACAAAATAGTCCTCAGTGTAAAAGGGGTTATGCTGAAGCATTAAAGCTTTGAGTGGTTCAAATTTTTCATAATAGTCATCCACTGAGTCAATTTGAGATAATTTATTGAAACAGCCTACGAAGTTTTCATTGGCTAGATCTTCAAAACGCTCACAAATAGAAGAAGAAAAATGGACCAATTAATAAAGTCTTTACCAGTTTGAAAATCATGGAACCATGACTCATCTTTCCCACCAGGTGAATGGAAGCAAACTGAATTCGTTGTCGTAGCGGCACTGATTTGAGCTGAAAGAATCGTTCACAACGGCGAATCCAACTTCTAGGATTTTCACCATCAAATGTAGGGAAATCGATTTTAGGGGTTTTGATGGTTGAATCCGGTGGTGGGTCTGTAGTGTATGAAGGAGAAGCACCGGAGGGTCTCGGTGGAGGTGGGGTAGATCGTTGAAGATGAGAGAGTAAATCGGTGGCGACGGTGGCTCTCTTTTGATAAGGCGATGAGTGAGTTCAACGAATCTTGTTGTTCCCTTGCAGCGCAGCGACGAGCCGTACTTTCTTCTCTATGTAGATCTGTTAAAGTTTGCATCATCGTTGTCGGGTTCTTGGTGGTAGCATCCACCACTTTAATTGAAGGACCTCCAGTCGTTGCACAGACAGAAATAACCACTGGTGATACCAATTGTCAAGAACGTGATTGATCTTGAAGGACTATGAGGAGATTCGGAGTAACAGGGAAGGACATGTGCTAATATAGACAAATCTACACTTTCGAAAGTGCAGCCTCTCATCTTTCAATTTCTCTATATGTCCTCTCTCTTTCACAAACATTTAGCCTTAAATACTCAGAAGGAAAACCCTAACAAAATGACCTAGCTTATTACAACTCGACGCGTGTAATCATCTCACACGACAGTAATTCTAATAAGCGTGAAAACCGAGGTAGATAATGATTGGTAACTTGATTGTGAAGATTAATGCAGCCCGGTGAAAAGCTATGAGCAGCCAATTTGGAGTCGTGACAAACGCGAAAAACACAAAGCCGCGGATGTAGTTGGTGGTGGCAATTCTGATAGTCAAACACTCCGGCAACTTAAAATGGCCCCAATTAGGTAAGAGTCTATCAATTTTTCGATTTTTTCGTTTTAATTCGACGAATCGAGAAAAAAATTTCTAGGGTTTTCGGTTATTTACCCAGATTCGGTAGATATTCATGCTAATCGACTTAGAATGTAGTGTGTTCTTCGTTTCCAAAGAACATAGTCTATATTCGGGAGATATATTTATAGTTTAACATCCGAATATTGTTTCTCATATCTTCCGTGTACAAAAAAAAAAAAACAATCGGTAGTTTAATAAATTTTTGCCTTCCGAATATCTTTAAGTAATCGGTAGTGGACATTCTACCTAATATATATATATATATATATGATTTCACAATTCTCTCAAAATTGTGATTTAGGCAAAATCCCATTTTGGGGCCAGCAAATATTCTAAGAGAATATAATGTTTTATACCTCCGATTGTATAGGATGAAAAAAATATAGTTTCTGAACTCCAATTGATGATTATTCGGTTGCACATATATTTACTTTTTCCCGATTGTTTTATATTCGGGAGCAAAATATATCATCTTACTTCCGAATTTTGACATTCGGGTTTTAGTTGTGTACTCTGTCTTCCGATTGTGTAGTTTGTAAACATTGTTCCTTTTTTTGTTGTTTAGACAAAGTCGCGCTAAGCAAGCCCCAAAATTAGGCGACTTAGGGCCTCATCGATAAGGGAGTAAGAAAGTGTCAGCTAGTGCTAGGAGAGAAAGGAGTGCCAAGTCTAATTCAAGTGCTCAACAAAGTGTAGAACAACAAGGCAGTCAACAAGGGTGCAACCAAGTGCTCGAACAAGGTGTAGAACCAATCGGTCCACAAGGCGTGTGAACAAGTTGTGCAACCAAGTGCTCAACAAGCCACTCAACAAGGTGTGGAAGCAAGCGGTCCACAAGGCGGTGAACAAGCAAAGGCAACCAAGTGCTCAACAAGCCACTCAACAAGGTGTAGAAGCAATTGGTCCACAAGTTACATCCCACCATGAAATTGAACCAATTGATCCAATGCCAATCAGACAAGAAGAAGGTCAACCAAGTGGTACCCAAAAAGCCAAAAAAACCAACAAAGGAGGACCAGGTGAAAAAAAGACATTGCTAAGAAAGCAAAACATCTTGTCCCCGAGGAGTTAAAGGTGAAGAATATTCCAAAGGCAAAATCCTTGGGCTACCGGCGGATGGAGGAAAATTTCTATTTGGATACAAATACTCTGGACCAAAGACATATACGAAACCGAGGTAATAATAATCGTATCCTATGTGTTCTATCGTAATAGTTGTTTTAAGGGTTTTTGTATTTACTTTAAACATTTTTCGTGTGTTTAATAGTATCATCAAGATGCGGTTCGTCTACTCAAACCCACCGCCGCACCAACAAAAATGCTTGATTGGCCTTTATCCGGTGAATGTGTAAGGTTCAAGACTATTATAGCCAACCGGGGTTATTTGTTGTTGCCGAGAATTCATATTTGGAACATGATCGTGTGGCTATTGGCGTTCGTGGAGAGAATGTATCTGATACCGATACCTTTCATATGCCATTTGGGGAGATGACGATTACCCCCGATGATGTTCTCGCAGATTCTTAACCCCCGACCAAGGCAACTTTGTGAAGTTGAACTACACACAGCCATTAAGTTGGGAACAACTTTATGCTCTAAATAAAAGTGCTTAGGTTGGGATGAAGAAACATCAAGACAAGAGTTTGGGAGGCATGCAAGTTATATAACTAGACAAATCAACATTAGTGTTTTGATGGATATGTAAAGAGGCACCTTGGATAAAGAAAAGAAAGGAACGTTAACTGATGAGCAAGTGAACCACGCGGCCACCGCATATCTCCGTTGTGTGTTGGGATGTGTCATTTTCCCCAATACTTCTGGCAACCGGATCGACACCAACCTTATACAACTTTTAGATCCTCTCCATAAATTCGTTGGTGACTATTCTTGGGGAACGGCATGCCTAGCATTCTTAATGGAAGAGTTGAGAAAGGCGTCGAGGCGAGGAACTAGCCAAGTTTCCCGGAACGTGTCTCTACTTCAGGTTAATTTTTTACTCTATAAGTCCATCTATAGTTATTCGGTGAGATACATATACATATGATCGTGACTTAATGCATAACATATTTTTAATTACCGAATATGCTTTATTCGGAAACCATTAACTTAGTTTTGTTTCCGATTATTTATAATCGTGACTTAATGTTGATATATTATTACCGAATATATAGGCCCCAAAAACAAGTTTCTTGAACTCCATATGATGCATATTCGTAAGCTCTACACATAGTTAGCCTCCGAATGTAGTTTATGCGGAAATACATCACTTAATTTGTCTTCCGATTATGTAGAATCGCTTAGATAATGTTTGGAAATTACTACCGAAATTATAGACCAAAAACTTGAGTTTTTCGAACTCCAAATGATGCATATTGGAGGATCTACATATGGTTATCCTCCGAATATGTTATATTGGGGTGATCACTTACTTCCGAATATGTGTATTCGGTTTCAATTTATGTACCTTTACTTTCGATTGTTTAGAATCCATTTACTAATACTTGTTTTATTATCTATATAGGCATGGATCTATGACCACTTCCCATCCGATGAACTTGGCCGGAGAGAACCCGGATGGCACAAAGGTAATCCTAGAGGAACAAAATATATCTTCGAAGACAAGTTCTAGGTCAAAAGAGCCAGTTAGTTCGCATGAGGAGATTTTGGACCAAATGAATGCCTCGGACGTATGCTTTGATCCATACAAGGAAGATCGAGCTAGTGGGCATATAAGAGTTCGGTCGGACTTGTCCCTTTATTTTGGACCGTTGTGGCACCCCACAGGATATGTGATGTACAACCCCTCTAGGGTGATGCGACAACACGGGTATATACAACATCAACCAATGGATTCCTTCGGTGATTATTGCAAATTGGAGTTGGAGTTGTGCTCTTCTAGTGGTGACAATCTCACGATAGTTCACTCAGGGCCACCTCCATTCTCGATAACGGGATAAGAGGAGTGAGTTCATTATCAACACCGGTAGACTCTGTCACCCGAGGTAATGAAAATTCTCCGTCTATATGAGTTGGTATAGAACATATCCCATCCTTTGGTTATCCGTGAAGTTAAATCAAAGACTACTAGGAGGGGTCCAATTATAATTGTATCATCAAAGACAAACCAAATGGTTATGATAGACTGGTGCGTATTCTTAAAACATTTTTCATTTTATATCATGGCTATAAATCTTAGGTAATACCCGTTTGATGTTATGTCATTATGTATAAAAACAGTGAATAGGTTCAAGTGTGTTTCCAAAATGTTAATTGCATGCATGAGGAGCGGAGATCCGTGATTTCGGTTGAGAAGATAAAAGAGGCTAGAGATCTAGTGGATAATATGGATAATGAAGATTATGCAGATTCGGTTTGGGGAGAAAAAGGCACGAAGAAGAATCCGCCAAGAAGGCAGATATCAAAGACGGTAAAAGAAGTTTCGAGCTTCATCGAGCCCAAGGTGCTCCAAATGAAGGTGCTCCAACTCAAGGTGCTTTAACTCGTGGTCGTACAGGGACTTGGAGGTAGTCACGGTTGTAAAGTCAAGTAGTCTAGATAAATGACAATGAATTGTGTTGTGTTGGATTATGTCGTTTCATAGTATTTATAGTTTGTGTTGGATTATGTAGTTTTTAATGTTTGGATCGGATTTTAAGTTCTTAAATCACGTTATGGTTTGTGAACCGTTAGTTTCATGGAGTATGAATGGTGTATGTATGAATCATGGAAAAACCTCAAATATAACATGATGGCAGTTGTTGGATTTTTTGGCCACTCCATATTCGGAGGTTTGGGAGACTTGGTTGTCTTCCGAATATTACAAGTTCACATTTTGAAGATTTTCAAGTTTTTGAGAATTATGAATTTTGGGCCACTATATATTCTAATACAAAAATTAGAATGATACCGAATATAGTAGTTAACCATTTCAAATTTCCAATCTTTGGTGGTCGTGCCAAAATGCCCAAACCTCGGCTCATATGGCGTTGTTGGATATTTTGGCCACTCCATATTCGGAGGTTTGGGAGACTTAGTTGTCTTAGAATATTACAAGTTCACATTTTGAAGATTTTCAAGTTTTTGAAATTCTGAATTTTTGGGCCACTATATATTCGGAAGACAAAAAATTAGAATGATTAGAATATAGTAGTTAACCATTTCAAATTTCCAATCTTTGGTGGTCGTGCCAAAATGCCCAAACCTCAAAGCTCTATGGCAAAGTGTTGGATTTTTTGGCCACTCCATATTCGGAGGTTTCATAGACTTGGTTGTCTTCCGATTCATGTTCCTCGGCGGATAACGATTACTATAGACTTTCGAATATGAAAAATCTAAGTTAGTATGTTATGTAATCTACCGATTCTCGAGAATTTTTCAAAGTTTGATCTCGTTTATAGTTAGGTGATAATCGGAAGTTAGTCTATTATTTAAATTACCGATTATGGGAGTGTTCCAATTTCTTCGTGTTCCGAGTTCAAAATAACATTATATTGAAACACAACACTAAAGAACCTACCGATTATACAACATAATGCAAAGACTATAACATTGTCCACCGATTATAAAAGACTAAGAAAAACTATAATAATACCACCGATTACTATATTCGAGAAGACAAACTATAGCATTATCCACCGATTATATCATATATCTTCACAAGATTTTTCAAAAAAAACTTGTACAAACAAGCCGGTTCAAATTACATCTTTCAAAAGTCGCCGATCATTCATCTTCATCATCCGAGGGAACCAATTCGAGTAGACCTTCCGGAAAGTTGTCATTCATGACGCGATCCCAATCCAACATGTTGGTCTCATATTGTTTCAACCAATCCTTACAATGATTCGTTGGGAAGTAATCCGTCCAACCACCCAAAGGAGGTAATGGGCAATCTCTCTTTACTCTTAAACCGATAAAATGCATCTCATTCACAAATGCCATAACAATTCTCCCATCTTTAACCGATTCATCGCAAACCGTCCTTGTAGGTGTAAACGTAAAAGAATGTCCATACTTAGGAGGAACAAAGAAATGTACCACGCAATTCAAAACGTCCGCTAAGAGATATCCACATTTAGGCATTGTCATCCAATACTTGGATCCGATGGTCTTCAATCCCTTTCGGCATTTTACACGCGCAACTAAGTCTTTGAACTCTAGTTCTTTGTCGTGTCTATGTCCTTGCTTCATCATCCCCATATAGAAATCCTTGTCCTTTATTAGTTGTCTGCCATCTTAGTTCTTAAATATTGCAATTGGGTGACATCTTCGTTGAGCGACCCGTCAAAGTGACCAATTTGTTCCATAACGACGTGAAACCCACAATTGCCATCCCCATCAACCCCGCTCGGTGGACAAAACAAATGGAACAATGATTGGAGGAGTTGTTTCATATACTCTTCTATAATCGTATACGATGTTCATGTTGGTCTTCCAAGAAAATCCCTAAGATAACGAAGAGTACCATACTTCTCTTTTTATAGTCATCATTTCCGTTGGTTGTGTTTGTTCAGTCACTCATTTGATCAACAACAATAGAGCTAGCTTGGGTCTCCACTAACACAACTTCTTCCACCACCTCCGATTGACTTGCTTGAGAAGGCTCCGTAGAGACCTTTGGTTTCACTTTTGTGCGGTTGGTCCACTTTGATCCTTTCTTGGGACGACCTCTTTTCTTAGGTTCCGGCTCATCTTGAAATTACGGCTTCAACGCTCGTGCCTAGACAATATTCTTTTATTAGACAAATACTCTTCAACTCTTTTCTTTGGATGGTCCTAGACACTTCGGTGTTGGGCCTACCGCCCCCTTTTGCTTAATAGGTTCATCAACCTCCCATAAACAAGGTGAAGAGCTTCCTCCAAATTGTGCATCAATATTTGTTTTTTGGTGCCATTTGATGTAGCATAACGCTCGGCTATTCGTGCACACATTCCGACTCAAGGAAAGACGGACCATCAACTATCAGGGGGCTTGGAGTGAAATTTAATTGCTTCCAAAATGGATGAATATCATTGATGTCAATCACTTCAACATACCTACCCATCTTATGACGACACGGGAGTCCAATACCTATCACATCCTTGCAAACACAAACCGTATTCTCATCATCGTTAGCTTTATAAAGCTTCAATTGTTTCATCATGTGATTTATTGCCCATCTTGAAACTTTATGAACAATGCCCTTAGAAGCAATTTTTCCCTATCATGTTCCATTGGGAATTGGTGTACACTAAATTGCATACATTTCCTAATCTTTACGAGATCACGATTGGTGTATTCATGGATTGCTTCTTGGATCGACACAACTCCATTTTGACTACCAAGTAGTATTTTCTTTAATCGGCCATGAGACCCCTCCGCAATGATTGTCGCCTCGTTCTTGAGATTTACGATATTCATATGTCCATGCAAACACAAATCTCTCCTTAGCGGTAACCATTGTGTTTTACAATACTCAACGGGTTTTGGGTAGTTCGTGCCATATTCATCCTCAAATTTTTCAAGTTAAATTCAGAATTTCCTCGGTCATCGACCAAACGATCTTGTACCATGCTTTCATGAACATATTCCAAATCATTCCATCCTCCTTCCATTTTTCATCAAATAACCTCTTCTCTTCCTCTCGTTCTTCAACGGTTAATTTACTAATGCGCTCATCCTCTTCCTTTGACCTCTTGGTACCCTTCCTTGGTTTTTTAGCTTGGAAATGATGATGGCAATTGATTTGAGGTTGCATTGAATGTGCCACGTACATTGCAAGTTTCGGGCTTCCGGAAACACTATCGTTATTGCATGCATTAAGGCTTGATCGTTATCCGTTACAATAACCCTTGGAAAATTATCACTGTTATAAATGGACCTCAACGTCTCCAACATCCAAATGAAACTCACGTTGTTCTCATGATCCATTAAACCCCATGCAATCGTAAACGTTTTTTTGTCCGAAGTGTGGCAAGCAATGTTCAACAACGGCATGTTATATTTGTTTGTCATGTAAGTGGCATCTATCAACAAAATTTGATGAAAGCATTGAGCCAATTGGATCATTTCGGATGTGCCAAGAAAAATACGAACCACTTTACCATCCTTTTCTTCCCTTCTCAACGTGTAGTCGTGTAACTCCGCTAACCACTCCGATTGTTGCATGACCGATCTACCATCCCATTCCGTCCTTTTGATCGTAGCTAGGGCCGCCTTAATTATAGACAAAGAAGACAAGTTGTCGTGGTCGTCCGCCTTTATTTTACTTAAGATCGCACTTTTCGCTTTTGGATCGCATAGACTTCACCGTCTCCCATTTCTTTTGGTTTTAGCTTGGAAACCATTACATGTCCAATCAGAGTCTCCGGATCATCGTGGTTGTGACAACCATTATCAACTTTAAACATTTTCCACTCTTTACCTTCCTTAACTTCGGGCTTATACAAGACAATCTTAAACGGGCATCCTATTTTCTTTGAATTGCTTCGGTATTTCCTCTGCGTCTTCCTTACGTACTTACTATTCTTTCCCGCGTGACTATTTTGATCCCCACCTCGCTCACAAATCATTTCAAACCGAATGTCACCCACATGATTGTTTTGAACTACAACGCACATGTTCTCTTTTGCCTTGTTCATAAGCCATTCCTTTGCCTCCTCCTTACTTCCAAATGACTACACGCGCATATAACAAAACAAATATCATAAGTATAAGCATTTAACATTCATATTTGAAAACAAAAATAAATAATAGTAATGAACAAACCAAATCATTTGCATAGCGTAGGGAAGTATCGGGCCTCAAATAGAAATCATCAACAACCGCTACAACGGCCTGCAAAATGAAGCAACATGTTTTAGTATAATAATCGGAAGACATTCAGTAAGTTTTCCAACCGATTGACAAATAATCGATAGTATAATGTCTGCCTTAAACTAACGAATCCAATAGAAATAGTTATACAGTCTCCTGAGTACAAAAAAATATAATCGGAGGACATAAATATGGTAATACTGACGAATACAAAAATCGGAAGCTAAAGTAATTAATATGCCTCGTTTTTCAAAGAACAAAAAATTTTGCAAGTTTGCGAAAATTTTATTTTGAGAATATTCGGTAGACATTGTACTCTAGATAACTGTCGAATGTAGATATTTTTTCAAAGAAGAATTACATTTTTTACAAGTTTGTGAAAAATTTATTTTGGGGCCATTCGGTAGAAAATATACTCTAAATAACTACCGAATGTAGATATTTTGGGAAATCAATTATGGGGTTTTCGCATATTTTGGGGCCATTCGGTAGAAAATACACTCTATATATCAACCGAATGTATATATTTGGTACTCAGTATGTTATATTCGATAGATATGTAGATACATTATCTACCGATTCTGGGTTGTTCATGGCATTCAATGCATGCATTAATCGGGTTTTCTTGTTTACAAATGCATACAAACACATTCAAAGTGGGTATTTGAGTTTCTTAACACAATACATGTATGTTTGATGCATCATTAGTTTCTATCTCGGGTGATTCGCCGTTTTCTTCCATGAAACCCTCGTCTAGGGTTTCCTCTCCACAAAAGTTTGGATCAATTAACATATACCCCAAATCGTCTTCTCTAAACGGTCGCGAACCTTCAACATTATGTTCTTCACGATGATTCTCAGCTTCTTCTTCGTATCCATCCATTTTTGTTGATTATTAAAAAAAAAATAGTTTTTCCCTTTTTTCCTTCTTCTTCTTCTTCTCTATAACTCAAAAATGACAACAAATGAAAACAATGAAAATAATTTCATCCAAATACTACCCTGACTACAATCGGAAGAAAATTGTTTATTTTATCTACCGAATGCATTCGGAGGATAAAAATCAAATAATATCTACCGAATATGTAAGGGCAATTTTGCCATTACGATTTACGCAAGATTAGGGTTGGCTTCAATTTACATTTGGGTGACCCTATTTTGTTTTATTGTTGGACCCTAATTCCTTTTGAGTGGCCCCTAATGATGCTAGGTTTATTTACCCTCAACTATAAAACCACCCCAATAGCTAAAAACAACCCTAGACTTACAAACTATTTCTTCTCGTCTCCACCGATCGACCACTTCCTCTACTCCATCTCCACCCACCAACCACCATCTTCACCCGTCTTTTCTTATTTCATCATTAATAAAAAGAACCTTGAAAAAAACAGTATCACTTACGCTTTATCAGAGCCAAATAAATCATACTCTGAATATTTATCACTGCCCTTCGCCAATACCAACCTGAAATTGGTCGAACTTTGAGAAACAAAGCTGATCTAATATTCCACTCAAGGATTCGTTAATAGAGATTCATGTTGCAGCAACCAAGAAACCGAAAACCATACCATTAACTCCTTGCACATGTAGATTTGGTGTCATTACATGCAACAAAGAATACGACAAACATGATAACTTTGTCATACATGGTATAATGGATGTTATTGCTATTAAGGTGATCAATTTTTGGACGACTGAAATTAAGAACTTAAAATTTATGGTCGGTCATTTCTGGACGATTAAAACTGTTTCGGCCATTAGCATTCTGGACGACTACTAAAAATCTCGGTCGTTCATTCTGGACGACTGTACTACTGATGTTTTAATTATGTAATTTGAAATTAAATTCATAAGTAAATTATATAATTTCATTATTTATTAAATGTATTACCATTAATCACAAATAAATAAATTTGAATAGTTTTTTCGGTTTTGATAAATTTAAACAAATAAGAATCATAAAACTACATTTGCAGATTATGAATTAACATAATTTTGTTGGATGTTTGATTCATCTAAATGATGAAAGGTAGAGAAATAATAAATTTTGGTATACCATAATTAAACACAAGGATAACCTAGGGTTAATATTTTTTTTTATGAAAGGGGATTAACGAAGAAGAAGGTGAACAAGAAGAAGGGCAATGGTTTTTTAATGAAAAGGGAAATTAACGAAGAAGAAGAAAAATTGTAATAGATGCAGTCAAATTTAGTTTGACTTTTTAGGTGGTAAATAGGAAAAAATGGGATTGAAAAATAAAAATATTTTGAATTCTCGAGGAATTGGCAAATAGGTGAAACCTTCCTTTAAAATCATGAAAAATATAATAAAATTAGGAAAAGTGTTATGGGACCGGACTTATTACTTACCGGCCATGCCTTGGTCATAGCCGGTCCCACACTTCATGATTCTTTCATTTGATTATTATTATTTCCTTCATCCCATGAAGTTTCCTCAGTTTGAGCAAAAACCTTGATTTCTTCATATTTTCTCAAATGATTGCTCAAATGCACGCCAGAAAATATCAAAATTCCCAGGACTGAGACACTAACACTTTGGTGACATGAGCATATTACCTTGACCGACCAAGGTTGGATCTTTGGCTTGCAAGGGGCCGGTCCCTCATACTTTCATCATTTGACCTAATTTGTTCACATTAGGTTCAAACTCTTCCAAACAATTTTGGAATTTCATAAAATGATCGTCATACGGTCCCGTGACCAACCAGGGCTGGTTTCATGATACCTTGGTCGGTCCCTCATCTCTTCATAATTAATTAGGTTTTATCACCTAAGGCTCAGACGAGCATCATTTTAATAAATGATTAAACCAGTATTTAATCATCCCTTCACCAACTGGTCTTCAAGAGACTTTGGTATTTGCTCACTTGAGCATCTAGGCGCTACATGGTCGACCCATCATCCCATGTAGTCGGTCCCTCCTTCACTCCGTGGTTGATTTTCAATAAATGATCAATTGATCATCAATTGATCAAACTAGGGTTTCGAGTCCAAGGTTCATAATTCCAGATTCAAACGCTAATAATTTTACGTTGATCCCATGATCAACATTTTATTAATTATACTCGGTTTAGTTGCCGGTATTTTAATTTAATATTTTATTTTGGTCGCGCTACCAATAATTCATCAAACGAGCAACATTTGCTCAGAAGAGCAATATTTGCTCAGACTAAGGAATATTGGTTCAACTATCAATATTCAACAATCCATCGAATGAGCAATATTTGCTCACCTTGACTATCAACATTTACGTGAGGATCATACCTCTATCTCAACAGACACGTTCAATTCATGAGTCTCAGAACATTTGTAAATCACGTTTGACTCAGCAATACAAGGACTCATCGTCACATGAAGTCAACAACTGACTAACTAAATACACGTCTGCCTTGCAAACTCCACAATCACGAGACATCAATCGTGTTACATGGGGGGATATTAACTAGGGTTTTGGTCTGGCGGTCTACGGCACGTGTGTTCATACACACGACGAGAATGTGAGCAAGTCGTGCAATCAGTTGAAGGATTTAGCAAAGTAGTGGATGGAAAATAAACCAAGTCTCCGCACGATGAGCAACTGGTTTTAACACGATTTCCACTTCCCCACTCTTTGACTCCAACAACTATCACACTTCATGGGATCAAGGTGTTTTACAATTCTAGCAATATAAATAAGTCTCTGAATCATGATTGAAAACAAGACAATCTTTCATCAAACAGACAACAAGAGATTAACATCTCAACGTCTGAGCAATTACTCTCAACAGAGAAAATTCAATCAATCAGAGCTTATTTTATTCACGTAAAATACACAACACACCCACAATCTTCGATCACCATTGATCTCACACATTTCCCAGCTTTCCTCCTACAGATCGACCCATCCTCTCTTGTGACCGAATTGACTCTGGAACGGCCATTGTCTTGGTTTAGGCCGGAGTCCTACGATTGATCTCTCGAATTCAAAGCACTCCCTTCTTGCAAAGTGCATCCAGTGTGAGGTTTGACAAATTCGCTCCGGTTCAAGGAGTTTCCTCCGCACGGTCGTCTCCTCAATTCCGTAAAACCAAAGAACTCGTTTTGCCCCATCTACACCCGTGTCTATACCTGAAAGGGTCTCCAACAAGTCGTCCAATCCCGAAGACTATTTGTTGTCATATCAACAACTTGCGTATGTGACGCAACTGCCTGAAGAGAGCATATCAGCATTTTTTCGCAGATTACGGACACAAGTAAGTCTTATTGAACAACCCTTTTTGCAACCAGTCACTCATCCTTCCGCCAAGGCTTGGGGACTCGATCCGATTATCAACCCAGCCGTTACTAGGAGATGTGAATGGGATGCTGGTCCTTTCAAGTATTTCATCATGAGTTTAGAAGTTGTCACAGTTAAAGATAAGGAATCTGGGAAAGTAATGGCGCAACGCCCAAACCCATTCCAAGTTGGAGATATGGTAATGAGAGTTGTAGCTCAGCCTACTCCGTACGATTCCACATAAGGGAAAGACGAGCCGTACCTAGTGGCGGAAACTATTTTGGGAGGTTACTGCAAGCTCATCAATACTGACAAGCTAGAAGGCGTAGTAGTACACGCCCGGTGGCTCAAACCCTTCAATACCTAGGACGTCGCGCTACCCTCTCCTCCGAAATTCCTTTTAGTGTTTCCTTTAGCAATTTCCATTTTCATGCAATATTTGTAATTCCTCCAAAATGATTGCACTGTTTGTATTCATAATTAGGGTTTCAATTTATCTGTTAATCAATGCATCATTTCTTTTAAAAATAAAAATTCTTACTCCTGAAACATCTCAAGGCAAACCCAATCCCTCATAAAATCATTACCCATTGATTCAAAATCAAAAGATAAAACCACGAAAAAGGCATCTTGTATCTTTCAAAAACACCGAAGAAGGGAATACATAAAGGGAAAGAAAGGGCAAGGCGACCAAATTAAAGGAAATCATCAAGCAGCCAGTACACGGTTTTGGGCAAGCATCCTGAAGTGCTTCAACAAACAAACGGCCTCTCAATCATCGCGTGCTTAGATCCCGGAAAGAAGTTTCGTCACCTGTAATTTTTTGGATTTTAAAAAATCTCTTCACGGAATCAAGAAGCAGCAAGCTAGCGCAAGTGGTACCCCTGGATTGCAACCACTTATTCAGACGTGTCCAATCATGTCACACACGTTGTTAATTGGAGAAAGAGCCTCCACACCTAATAAATACAACTCTTGGATTCCTTGTTCACGGAAGCACAACACTTCTGATATACAAGGGTAATACCAAATGGAAGTTACAGGTTCGTGGCCGAATCCTTAATTTTCATCATTACATCCCTGCTTCAAGTTATTGTTATTAGGGTTACACATAATAAATATCATCGTGAAGTGGTATTCAGTCACGTGAAAGGAAAACACATCATCACTTATGTGTGTCGCCTCCTCATCGGCCCCATCACCTTGATAGAATGTGAAGAACTCGTTTTCAGAAAAGTTACTAGTCGTGGCATTTGAGAAATGAATATGAGGATCCACTGTAACTCTATCAAAGGATGTGGCGACTAAAATACCAAGGTGTTATGGATATTTTTTCCGAGGATTTGGATTTCTTAGTCAGGAGATTTCATTCATTCATCCAATTTGAAACATAAGATTACATGAATGAAAGATTTGATAAAGTCGTGGCTCCAGTTGCATAAACAAAAGCCACTGAAATATCGAAAACATCTGCAAGCTAAACTACGAAAAGATGTTCTTCTATGAAAGGAAATAACAAAGTGGGAAATCTAGTTATCAACGTCAAAGCCAAGGTTAATGGCGCTTCCACTGGAATCCTTTTTAGAAGCCGCTACAATGTCCTCTCCAGGAGCCGAAGCCGCTTCAATGTTTTCCCCAGAGTCCGCTTCAATGTTCTCTTCAGAAGCCACTTCAATATTCTCTCCAGAAGCTATTTCGACCTCCTCCTCGGAAGATGCACCAACATCCTTTTCAGAAACTGTCCCAACAGCCTCTTGAGGATGTGCTGGTTCATCCACATCAGAGTCGAGAATTATGATACCGTTATGAATAGGGTAATCATGCTTATTCCCGCCTGGAGGCTGCTTATGCTCAAATCTTCGTCGCTTCAGTCGAGTCGCGAATCTTTCAGCCCTGGCACTCGTTGGTTGAGACGCTTCATCATGCCTCCACTTCTCTTCCATATCAACCGAAGCCAAGAAAGCTTGAACATGCCCTCGAACGATGCGTAAATGTGTGAGAGGCATACCCTGTATGGCCCGACCAGCTTCACGAAACAGAGGATCAATTTTATCTAATACTTCCTCGAACGCAGAACCCTGGGTCTGTCAACTTCAAAGCTCTTCTCCGGAGAATTAGAAGAATAATCATCGCCAGGAGTTCCCATCATATACTGCAGAGAAGCATTATGTTTATATCAACAACCTACATGGTAAAAAAAAAAAAAAAACTACAAGGGGATATGGAGCCATACCTGGAAAGAAAATGAGTGCAAGTCTGTGGTGATCGGAATGAAAAGAAAAGCTCAAGTGCCTCTTTTATATCCTACGAATTGGTAAGATTCGGAAAAGAAAGGACCTCCACCGCCGTGTATAAAGGCCTCAGACGCGGGATATTAACTTATCAACTTGAAGACAATTGACGCGTACTAGTAGGACTGCGTGCTTTGATGCTTCATTAAATGTGTCTTGTTCTAAGACCGAGCCGCCTATCCCCGATAACATCTCGTATACTTTGCTCCGTAAGTTTTACCTTTATTTGTCACCATCTAGTGCTTACCCGCAACAATGTCAAGTTGTTATGTACTAAGCGGGGACTTAATGTTGATGGTGGTTTTTAGTTCTAGGACTAAAATTGTAAAGCCCGTATTTAATGCGTTGCCGCTCCGCAAAGAGACCGAGCCATTTAAAAGTAATGAGTGCCCGGCCTCTCTACTTACAAATGTATTGAGCAATTCAAAATATATTTATATGAAATTTATTCAGGTAATGGCATGTAGCAACAATCCCAAACATTCTATAAATTTTATTAATCCCTCGCCCGCATTGTTCATTAATGTATGGCTTATTGAGTATTTTTCCTATGTTATGTTTGGTGAACCCTTAATATTGGTAAGACATGACAATTAGTGTTCACTGCAACTGAGTAGCATAAATTTCCCGAAATATCAAGATTAAGGTCTGCATGAAAGTACTCAATCAGAAAACGCGTTAACTGCTCTCTGAGGATAAAGTTAAAGAATTTTGTGTCGAACACACATAATTTATCAAACTTGTTCAATTTTGTGATAGCTCACAAAATTCAAATTTTGTCCTAATTAATTTGCAAAATTAGGTCTTTATCTCGAACCCTATTGGTCGAGGCCAAACCTAGGTAAGCTAGGAAATTAATCCGTCATGGACTAGTAGGAGCAACATCCTATCCAAAAATCAGAAAACAAGAAACAAAAGAGGAGCCGCGGAAAATAGGAGCGGCAACAAAAGGAGGCGTGGCCACCCCACATGGACGGCCAGTTCGCCTAGCAAGCGCCACCCGTAGCCGAATGGCCACGCTCCATGTTACCCATGCCGGCTCCCCATTTTTTTCATCGACCAATCAGGTCGCTCTAAATGCGCCACACATATTTGGAATGTGCCCGAGCCCATGATGCTTACCGGCTCCCATTTACATCGACCAATCAGGTCGCTTTAAACCCGCCACACGCGTTAACTAAAGCCAAACTGCGCCAACACCTAGTGGTCATCCAAGCATCAACATGGCCGACATGCCAATTAGATAATCAACTTTGCAAATCAGCGCAAGATGCTAATTAGCAGACCATGCTATTTCGCGGCTGCAATATGCCAATGTGCCATAACAAGTCAAGCCGCGTGCTATCTCACTTTTTCATTTCGTGGCCAACGCCATAACAAAATCTAACAGTGGTATCCCGATTTAATAGAACTCTTGTTTTAATGGCATTGTTCAAATCAAGAGGAAACCCTAATTCTTAGTCATGGCCTAAATTATTCTTCTCGACCCACAACATGCCACAAGCCATGTGGGACCCGTAGAAAACCTAAAGAATGGCGCCCGCGCCATATTATGGCCACCCATGATCGTCCTCACATTATGGCCTTGTAATAATTTCTTTTATTCGATGTGGCCACGGTAGTATACGCCAAGGTATAGTAGCCTCAGCCACGCTAGGCAGCGCCACTCCACCACGCCACTGGCAAGCGCCAATTACGCCACTATGCCACTGGTAGGCGCCAATTATGCCACTACGCCACTAGCAGGCGCCAACAAGATGTGCCCATAATCAACGGCCACCCTCTTCCATAAATTACAATCTCGGCCGTCCAACTTCGCAGCCTAGATTAAATCTCAAGCGACCAACCAAGACTAACTTAATAGCGTCACATGCTATTTTTTGCGGCAAGTCTCATGACTTAGCTTGCCACACATGATCACCCGCCGCCTAGTTTGCGCGCGATTGGTCATAATAATTAGGTCTTGCACACAAGACCCACTTCAAAGAATCTGCATATTTTCCACGAAAATACTCGAGACATCAAAAATGTCACAAACTGGGGGATGCTCACTGGGGTATTGGTCTGGAGGTTTACAGCGTGCGGCGCGCAACACGCCCATTACAAGAAAGTGTCAGGAAAAGGCGAACGGTTAATGAGCAGTAAGTGAGTAGTGGGTGTAAGGATGACCAGTTTTCCCTCATGATAGAAACATGATGGTCGCCACTTTTTACACGACTCCACTTCTCCATTACTTAACTGTCTCCACTTCCTACGAGATCAAGTGCTCAATCATGACTTGTATAAATAGGTTTTCGACCTATTTCGACAAAAAACACAAGTGTTATCAACACAAGTATCCAGAAAAACACTGCAATCCAGTTCCATATTCTAATACAAGTCATAAAACAGCCACACCTTCAAAATTCAATATATTGATCTCAACACCTTCTTCGCTCCCCTCCCTAAGATCAACCCTTCTTCTCCTTCACTTTGTGACCGAAGCAAGTCCGGAACGACCGTTTCTTGGTTGTGCAGAATTGTACAAATTGATCTCTCGAATCTAAAGTACTCCATGCAAGGTGCATTTGTTTAGGGTTTAGATTTGTTTTCCGAGGCACACCCAAATTTACCATTTCCAACAGAATCAGGTTTTTACCCCAAAACAAGTAAGCTTGCCCAACCAAGTTCATCTTATATTCTTGACGAAAGTCAA
Source organism: Papaver armeniacum (assembly GCA_023531295.1). Classification (NCBI taxonomy): domain Eukaryota; kingdom Viridiplantae; phylum Streptophyta; class Magnoliopsida; order Ranunculales; family Papaveraceae; genus Papaver; species Papaver armeniacum. The sequence continues at coordinate 287,097 of JAJJWW010004118.1, forward strand.
AAGATGATCATGTGAAAATCGTCGAGTAACATCTTACATGGTTTGTGTGATACGAACATTTGGTGTAGACTTGTAATGTTTCGTTATGATTATTTTAATAACTTGAAAATTGCTTTGATGCTAATAGTGTGTGAAAACGGCTATTGTCATCCTCTAAGAAAGTTTCAATGATTGAAATAGAGTTTAGAACTATTGGATTATGAACATAGTATGCATTCTTGCATGTATGTGATCTATGACCGAACTATAGTATGCATACACGTATGCGTACTTGTAGTTGTGGAATTCGGGTACCAAGTACACATACCGGTTCGCATACTTGCGTAAGGTATAGGTCCTCGATTCGCCGGGTTTTGGAAGTATACTAAGGTATGCGTACACGTTCGCATACCGGAAAACCCAAACTCAGACCACTGCTACTTGGGTATGCGGACCGGGTATGCATACTTGAGTGGTTAAAGTTCTAAAATCGGTTGGTGATGAACTAATACATTTATATATTAAGGAATGCATTCTTTGCAAACCGTGGCTATAATGTTCGAGGTGAATTGATCTCGAGTGAATCAAACCGATTTTGCTTCAATTGTGATCTTGTATACTTCTATGAGAATATAGCAATTGAACAACTCTATAACTAGTTTCGCTTTGAGTCATTTGAACTAGTTGTAGTTAAGATGAATAAGGTTGATATGAGAGTGTTCATATAGATAACCTCGGTTAACTCATCACTGAGCCAACACGGTGTACACGTTTATGTACGGTTACTCAAACCTAAAATGAGGGTACATTTATTTGTGCATTATAAGCTAAGTTCCGATCTAACGGTTGAAAGATATTAGCTTTAGTCTAACCGGCCATCTAACGGTGAATATTGAATGCTTTGTTACCAAGGTAACTAGATTGCAAACCCCGATTTGAAAACTATATAAGGGAGAACTCTACCAACTCGGAAACCTATTCCCACACCTCCCGTGTGATACTAGTTTACGACTAGAGTTGATTCTCCTTTAACCTTAGGTTTTTTAATAAAACCCCGTAGGTTAACGACTTAAAGACTTCATTGGGATTGTGAAGCCGACCCAACTATTTTCTCTATAATTCCAAGAAATCAACTAGAAAGTCGACCAATTAATGGAAATATATCCAAGAGTTGTATCTTTGTTTCACAAATGTAATCAAGAAATCAAACAAATAAAAATATGAGCCTGATTATTATGTGAAACAACTTGAATTGTACCAAAACCAATGTTCAAGTGTCAATCAATTTATATCAACAACCAAAGGATAGATTATCTAATTTATTAAATTACGACAACTCGTGATATTTCAATTATATAGAAAATATAATGTGGAAAAGAAATAACACATGCATACCAGAAATTTTGTTAACGAGGAAACCGAAAATGCAAGAAACCCTGTAGGGACCTAGTCCGATTTGAACACCCACACAGTATTAAGCCGCTACATACACTAGCCTACTCCAACTTAACTTCGGAATGGAATATAGTTGAGCCTAACCAATCTCACACTCCGATCAAGGTACAGTCGTGTTCCTTACGCCTCGAATCACAACAGGGACTCTACACACTTGATTCCCTTAGTCGATCTCACCCACAACTAAGAGTTGTTACGACCCAAAGTCGAAGACTTGATAAACCAATTTGTCTCACACGAGAAAAGTCTATTGAATAGATAAACTGTCTCCCGTAAAATACCTATGAGTTTTGTTCCTTCTTTTGATAAATCAAGGTGAACATGAACCAATTGATACACTGCACTTATATTCTAGAAAACAGCCTAGTAATATCAATCACCTCACAATATTCTTAATCGTATGGTAATGGGAAAAGAAGAGGGTTCCCAAATATACCTCAATCTAAAACTTTTCCACCTATAAGTCCTTTCTTCGAAAATGATTGTTTATGGACACAGTCGAGACAATACAACTAATCGGTTCACACTTCGTGTGATCGTATATGGATACGAGATCGATACAATACGACAACAAGATAACTTGTGTGATTGACTATGGATACAAGATCGAGACAATACAACAACGAAGTATGTTTACTTGATAAAAGGTTCGGACTTAACCAAACACAATATGATTGCTATCAAGTAAATATGAATTAACGTTTGTGTATTTTACTTCTGATTATAATAAAAACAATTATAATTGCGGAAATAGAAAAGTAAAATACACAGCAAGATTTTGTTAACGAGGAAACCGCAAATGCAGAAAACCTCCAGACCTTGTTCTGAATTGAATACTCTCAGGATTAAGCCGCTATAAAAAATCTAGACCAACTTCGTACAGTTGAGACCAAGCAACTAAACCTATAGTTCACCTAGTTCCGTCTCGTATCCTCGCGCCTCCAACTTGCAATAAGTCATGCACTTGGAACAATTCATGTGGTTCGTATTCCAAACAAAGAAAGGAACAACAAATCTATTTGGTAACAACTCTTTCAAACAACGTGATATGAGTTTGACAAAAGGCTTTTCCGTTTATACCAATAAACTCCTTTGTCGGGTTCTTAGATCTATCTTTTCAACAACTACCACAGTATTTCTTAAGACTATACAATAAATACTTTGAATCACAAAGAAACGTATTGATGCTGATCTACTCAACTAATCAATTAAGATTATCACAAAGATAAACCGATTATAGTTGGATTTTCGATCAAGTTTTTGTACACCAAAGATTATGAACCCAAATCGAAATCTTCTTCGTCTTCAAATCTTCTAGATCTTCAATAGACACCCGCACACAATCAAATTGAATCTCTTGTGATAAATCACATACAGAATCGGAGTTTGTTAACAATGGATTATCACAAGACGCCTTTATATCCACAAACAAAGATAAAGATCCCCGTCTAAACTTCGATCTAGTTTGAGTGAATCTTATATCAAAAGAGAAGATTTCTCAAGCATAAACAAACTAGGTGCAATCAAAGTTCAACAACCATTAGTCAATCAAATCAATCGAAAACTAATAATAAACTGCAATTATCTAGTTTCCCACCAACGGTACTCGTAGAGCTTCCCAATCCAAAAAAGTCTTTAAAACGAGCGGTCGTAAGAGATTTCGCCTAATTAGGGTACTTTCCCCTCCGAATAGATGGCTCCACCAAGAACAACACAACAAGGTAGTTTTTTGGCTACGAGGATTAGTTTGCTCGAAATACAAACTTCAATATTGATAGACCAAGGAAGTTTGGACACCAAGGAATTTCCAAACCGAAAATATTCTCAAGATATGCAATATATTTCCAAATTCGGTTTCCATAATTCTGGAAATGCTTTGTCCAAATATTAACCGAAATATCAGTAGAAAATATACAATTATTAAATGCACATTACCAATTTTTATTTTATAAAGATATGCATTTTAATTGTTGGAAATTTAAAGCATATAAAACTAAAAACCTTAATTAAAAGATTCTCAATTTATTTCGATTCGGGATTCTCCTTTAGCTATTAAGGAATATCTTTGAACAATAAAAAATAAGAGTTACTGCACATGCTCAAAGTATGTCGACATCTTTACTTTGTAAACCCTTTTTCATATTTACAATCTTGGAACCGATTTGCCACACTTCCAAATAAGTTTAGAATTGGTTCATCTCGATTTCCAAGAACTATGTGATTGATTATCCTATCAAATCACCAATCATGGGTTTCACGGTTCTACCATAACAAGTTTCGGTTCTACCTCCATGGGTACTAGGATCGGTCACACTAGCTTTCCAAAATTTGGTTAAGTAGGTACTAGGATCGGTTACCACATATTTATGGTATCTAACTTGTATTCAGTTGCACAAGTCATAGGATCGGTTACCAATATCTAAGACTTGTTGCACCTCTTATAAGGATCGATTCCCATTTGCTTGTGATCGTTTTCACCTCTTAATAGGATCGGTTCCCCAATGTCTAGAGTTGATCATACCAATTACAACAAATCGATCATACCATCTCGTGTGATTACTTAAGATAGGTTTCACTAATAAAAGTCATACCAATACAAAAGTCGTCTTGTGAATAGTTTTACCAAGGTACATAAACAGGTTATGAGCGGTTATACTAAACACACATATTGGTAATCCAAAGATTTGCAATGAATATCAATAAGCCTAGCGATTCCCTTTCGACTCACAAAACAAGTTTATGAATTGTACTTCCTTTAAACGAATGCAAAACATAGTTTGCTAGGACGAAATCTTCACCCATACCCATACATAATCACAATAACATTCATACGATTATGTCGATGTCTTATATACGAAGTTCAAAAGATAGACGTTATACTTCGTATTGTAATTCCTTAATATTATGTCTAACTAGAGTATAATCATTCAGCTTAGCGATTATGTTTTCAATATGCACAACTTGAAAGATAACGTTAGGAATGAAAAGTTCAAGTCAAATATTACTAACTCAAGAGGAAGGATGATGTCGTCGTTGTAGCTCCTTACTTCTTCACATTTTTCAAGTCTTCACATAATACTTGTAGGTCTCATATCTTAATAACTTCTAGTAAACCTATACGAAGTTAACTCTAGTAAATAATCAAGCGACTCTTTAAATGAGTTTTAGTTCACTAAAATATGATAACCAAGCTTGACATACCAACGCTTGGTGGGTTCAACCGAGCAATGCTCTAACAAAGAGGAAACAAGATATTGGGGAATCACAAACGATGAGACGAAGATGTTTGTGACTACTTTTTATCTTGCCTATCGAGATTAAATCTCGAGCAAATCTTAAAGATGATAATACTCAATACGATAGAAAATAGCAAGATCGGAAGACACAACTACGAGAAAATAGTTGGGTATGGTTTGTAATCCCAATGAAGTCTTTAAGTCGTTAACCTATAATGGTTTTAGAAAACCTAGGTTAAAGGAGAATTGACTCTAGTCGCAACTAGTATCACACGGGAGGTGTGGGGATTAGGTTTCCCATTTTGCTAGAGTTCTCCTTATATAGTCTTCAAATCAGGGTTTGCAATCAATGTTACCTTGATAACAAAGCATTCATTATTCACCGTTAGATGAAAACACGATTAGACTCAAGCTAATATCTTTCAGATTGTTAGATCGAACTTATCGTGTTACACACAATGAAAAGTGACTTCATTTAAATATGGGTAACCGTACCTAAACGTGTACACCTTGTTGACTCGACAATATTTAACCGAAGTTATCCATATGAACACTTTCATATCAACCTTGTTCATCTTAACACAACTAGTTCGGGATGACTCAAATGAAACTAGTTATAGAGTTGTTCAATTATTTATATTCTCATAGAAGTATACAAGACACAATTGAAGCAAAATCGATTTTGATTCACTCGAATCAATTCATCAATATTATAGACACGGTTTGCAAAAGATTGCATTCCTTATTATAATAAATGTTAGAGCAGAGCCGGTCACTCGCAAAGCGTTGTTATCTCAAGCTTGTTTGTCAATGTTAGTGATCAAAACTATAAGTCTTGATTTCTAATCTACTTATAGTGATGTCTCGGACTAGGATAGAGATTGTGTAGTTGGGCATTACACTTCACGCCGCTCATCGATTGAAGACGAAGAACTACTAAGTTCATCAATTAAACGATTTACCTAATCGGTCGGACTTAGTATGCTAACCTGTACGCATAACTTCCAAACTCGCGACATAGGCATACGGGTATGCATATTAAGTTGACTTTCATTAAACCAACCGATTTATAGTATGCATACTATATAGTTCCGGACTTTGGAATAACACATGTTAGCATACAAGTACGCATATTGTGTTATATCCAATCATGGTTAATTGTTCTAAGGGGGATTTTGTGTTTCCCCCTCAAAAAAGATGTGTATTTTGCATTACCCCCTTTTTAATCGCTAATTGGTGAAACCCCTTCTTTACAACTTCGTGATCGCCCGTTAAGTGTCACGTGTAAAATACGTGTGTGCAATAAAAAATAAACATAAAACTATAAATCTAATCGACGGTCCCCGCCATCGTCTTCCCAATGCGAGATCCCCAATTTTTGATCACCCAGCTTTTCCTTCTATCTTCATTTCCGTCTTCATTCATAAACCTTCGTCCAAACAATAAATACATAAAAATTAATCATCAAAATCTAATCAACTATATTACCGTCAATTGAATCACATGGAAGCCTGTAACGGGAGGCATTCAATTTAAAACTCAGTGATTGCTCTCCATGAACAGAAATATCTAGAGATAGGACAAAATCATCAAAGTCAACTATCTTAAATCATTGATTTTCTTGCTTCAAACGGTGTTCTTGCATAGAATCTTCTATAATAAGATATGGGTTTTAGTTGAATCATTAAATCAACGATGATTAGTAATACGTTAACAAAAAACATCATCATCAAAAGCCACATGAAGATGATGTTTATTATTCAATTCAGATTCAAAATGCGAGAAACCGAAACATAGATCGTTGCTTTTGGAGAAGTGTTAGTTGTTGAGAGGCTAATTGTTGTAAAAACATCAACAAAAATCGAAATCAAAGAGGAAAAAAACTCAAACCCTAGTATTTTTACCCTCTCCGTATTACAAAGGCGTGGGAATCAAACAAGTGAGGTGAAGTCGACTAAGTGGATTTTTTTTATGGTCATTATCACTTCTAGCGATAAATTTCATATAAATATTATTAGATATAATGGAGTTTGGATGTAGATTAACCAGCCATGGACGGTCGTATTAAGGAAGTAGAAGGTGGCTCGAGTAGAAGATGCGTCTGTATACATCGACGTTCCCAATTTTGCTAAATGGTCTTTTATTCTCCCAAGCACGTGTTTACATGTGGCCGTTTAACAGGGTGGTTACGGAAGTTATAACGGAAAGGGGTTTGATGCGTGTCGTAGGTGCAATCAAATTAATATCTTATTTCCACCAATTAAAAATAATATAATGGAAGTTAAGTTCGTTCCCACGAGGAGCAAGAGATTCTAGTTGTAAAAATTGTCACAAAAAGGGGGATGTATAAAGCAAAAGAAAATAAACAAAGAAATTAAAAGATAAAGTTGAAATCAATAAGAGAGACAAGATCAAGGAATCATTCTTCGTTGCAAAACAATGAATCAAGTTATGTTTTTCATCCACATGTTATTATTCACAGATTATCACCAACCGTAGGTAAAGCGGCTAGATCAGTGCTAAACCCCTAAATCCCTTGTATCACCGGATACGGAAGTTCTCGACTACCGGATTCTATTTACCAAACCACCTAGTAGTAGATCACTCAAGATGTAATTTAAATAAACGCATTAAGATTTATGAACTTATTAGGTTGATATTAGTAGTTAGACTCTTAGATCAAGGTCTACTTGCTAACGTTGTTTTCACACACAATTGCTCCACGGAATCCCTCCCCAAGGTCTCGTGTTTGCTACTTATGTAAATAGTCAAGAAACGATTACTTATCCCTAACTTTCACTAGCTTTAGATCAAATTAACAAATCAATTTATTTGGCCACCTAAACAATCTATCAATCAACCATGAATGTATAAACATTCCTATTAGTAAAAACAAACGATAATCATGTGAAAAACTTCAAGATAGATTTAAAAACAAAACTCAAAACATGTTAAGAACTAGAATTCATCCTCAATCAATAATAAAATTAGCTACTCATGTTAAGGAGTTCACACAAAGAATAAAGAAGAGAGAATTGTTGTGTGTGTAAAAGGTGTGTAAAGAGATATATAAAGATGTAGAACTTCTCTATTTATAGGCTTCAATGTTCTCCAAATCTTCCAAGGAATAGAATCCCTTTCCTTTAATAATTCAATTTCCAATTTCAAGTCTTTCTTAATCTTCCATCTTCTCTTTCCAAATTTGAGCCAAATTCTCCAATCCATGAGTTTAGATGATTCCAAGAATTCTTCACAAATTTGAGAAGAATCCAAACAAAAAAGTCTTCACATTTTGAGAAGAATCACCGGAAAGCTGTATTTATAGCCTGGGAATTTGGTATTATGGCGGAATCGCCCGAGATTTTGTTCTCCGTCAAAAGAATATTTTGTTCAGTGCACCGTCAAAGTTAACGGTCAAACCGACAGGTCTTCCGTTAGTCAATGGGTCAAGGCAAAGGAGTGATTTGACCGAGTCGATCAGGCTGTCTTACTCCAATCTTACTAACTGGAGTTGGTTGAATCGTCTCGGATCGGTCAACGAGTTGACTCGTCCGTATGGAAATCCGACGAGTTCTGTTTATTTCTGGGCATTTCCTCAGGCCGAGTTCAGGCCAATTCCCTGTAACAATCCTACACATACATCTAGTTGAGAGTTCAACAACATCATACAGGATCAACTTCGCATCATCATCCCCTTATTTGTCACCACCGATCAATGGCAGTAGACGCTCTCTGGAACCAAACCCACTCTCAATCTCTATCAATTCTTTCAATCCACCACCAGCAAACCCCAATCGCGACATCAATAACATCTCTGCCACTCTGATTTCTCGAACCTCAGATGCCTTCATTCAACAACAGCTACTTCCATTTCTTCTCTGTGTTCTTCAATCGACTAACAGAACCCATCATCCTTCTTCTCGACATCACAAAGATCATCTTGGCTCAAATAAACACCAGATCCCCAAACTCGAGCTTAAATTGCACTCCTTCTAATCCTAACAAAACCCATCTTTTATTCTTCTCGAAAGCTCAAATCAACCCTCAATCCGAGTTGAACCCATTCAATTTACCGATTCAATCACCACCTTGTTCTTGGCAAACAAATTTCCCACCGAGTTCATCTTAGAACCCTCGGATTTTATCTCCTCTTTCCGATCTCCATCATCTCGCCTCGTCGATCTTCAACCAAACCCCATCAATCCGATTTCGTATCCATCTCTCATGAACTAACAGCTTCAATTCAGTCTTCTTCTTTTCCAATCGATCTCGATACTCTCCTCCATCTGTGGCTTAACAAAGATAACTTCATGTGCTCATCTCTCTTCTTCTTCATTCTGCCATTAAATCCCTCAATTTCTCGGAATGTTACTCGATCCCAATAGCAGCAGCCACTGCTTTTAACTCTTCTCTCTCTTTCAGGTGCAAAAATTATTTGAGAAGATAAATATCTGGATTCAGGTTTAGGGTTATAAATTGGGTTTGTTATCCAACACCCGGTCACCTTGATAAGGGATAACTAAGCTGGTTGTCCCTTAACCTCAGCTAGTATATGTTTATTACTCCTCCAAAAAGAGTTGCCCCTTAACCTTGGACTGGGCCCAGGATAGTGTTCAGCTAAGAAAATGATAACTTTGCCCTTTTCGACTCAATTTGGGTAATTTCTTCTTCTTTTCGTCTGTGCGACTCCATAGTAGCTATAAAACTCAAAACAAACGTAAAATACATAATTTACAAGAAAAATAGCAGAGAAAGCATAAACAATAGATAATAAATAGGATGTATTCTACACCCTATCAAATTCCCCCACACTTAGACTTTGCTAGTCCTCGAGCAAATCAAACTAAAACTTACAACTTCAAAGCGTTCAAGCGTCCCAAGCATCCAAAGAGCTATGAGGACATAGAGTTTCCGCATGCTAGTAATAAGAAGTTAGAAATACTAAAGAACATATTCTCATTCTTAAATGTTGAGTGAGAAATAACCACACCATAATGAGAGAACGCGTGTTTGAGAAACGATCAATAAGCATTTCGCCTCGACACGCCTCACTCACCAAAAAGGATTTTATGATAATTGCACTCAAAAAGACGGCTTTTTATGGGTCTCACATGTGTGCGGTAGGAATGAAGAGAGAATTCTGCAACACTTTGAATGGTGGGAAGGAAAACTTCCGAAATATTTTTAAAAAACACATCTTTTAATCATTTTGAAAAACCATTTTTTCTCGACGATCTCTAAGAAAGGAAATCAACCATTATTATCAAGGATGAGATTACTTACTCACCTTCACATCCGATCGCTAATTATAATAACACCACTCTCACGGCATCCAATAGAAACGTCTTCCGCTCCTCGTCTTTGTCTTCTTGGTCTTCGTCTTCGGTTTCAACTATTGATGATAAATTCTTGAATTTCATAAATCCTTGACAATTTGTAACCTTTACCTTAAATCCTTGTCGCTTGAAACTTCCTTATATATTTTCCTTCCCCACGGCTTATTAAATAAATAAAATAAATATTTCTCTTGTTTCTTTTTTTTTTCTTTTTTTTTTTTTTCAATTTTTTTTTTTTTTTTTCATTTTTTTTGTTTGAAACAAAGAAATATAACAAAATAAAACAAACCGAGGCCGTGGGAGAAGTATTTTACCGCTTGATTCTTCACAACTTGTATCGTCTCAAAATCATAAACTTCAACAATTCTCACCTTTTGATTTTCTTCGCTCTTGTGAATAAGTCTTTATACTTGGATATAAAATTACCTCATTGTATTGTAAGTCCTCAACTTATATGTAAAATCCGCTCATTTGTATGTTGCTTTACTTGAGTTTGAAATTTGCTCTTTTTCTCGTTCCGTTGCTTGTAAACCTTAAACTTCTTCAACTTTCCTTGTAGATTTTGATGTCGCTCCTTGTTGATGATGATGGTGTTTCTATGGACCCGTTGTTGTGGAGAGAATGGTGCTAACTGCAAATCGAACTACAAGAAGGAAGCTTTCATCTATAGACGTCACCCTTCATGATTGACAAAATTAGCACTCAAGAGATCAAAGAGTAGTGCTTCTATTGGTGGGAGGTTGGGTAGCTCACCATTCTACCCGGAATTAACGTACGGTGACACACGCTCAAAAGAAAGCTCTTTAGTTAGATGGAAAAAATTTCTGGTCGGTGCCTCACATGATATGAATACGGGTAGTCTCCACTAATGATTGATCAACAACTCTAATAATGCATTTCTCCCTGCACCAAATTTGCATCACCGGCATGATTAAATCCATTATTTAACACTCTAACAAGCAAGAAATCCGAATGTAGTTCTCTAACACTTCCAAGTTCAATTATGTCGGTCAAAATTCTCTATGTAAACATACCTAGAAGTATGCTAGTGACTCTAAAATCTCTAAAAGTTGAAGGTTTTATGTAAAACTTTTTTTTTTTTTTTTTTTTAAATTTTTTTTTTTTTTTTAAATACATGTTTAACCACTCCCCACACTTAAACCTTACATTGTCCTCAATGTAATTGAATCGTCCTAGTAAAGTTAAGGTGGGAAATTTTAACATGATATGGAATAAGAAAAATAAATAACAAAAATAAAAAGCAAAAGGATAAGAAATACAAAACCTATGGGTTGCCTCCCATGAAGCGCTTGTTTTAAAGTCGACGCCCGACTTAGCCCTTGCTAGATTCATTCCCCATATACTAACAATCGAAAATTTGAGGATCCACCCATAATATTGTTTTCAAAACAATAACTCCATACAAATATTAGCACAAGAAAACAATAGTGAAATTATCGCTCGATAGAAATTTCCCCCACACTTATTCTCGTCCACACTCGGAAGTGTATAAAGAACATAGAATTTGGGAACTTCCATGTGTTCCTCTTGGCAAACTGCATAGTGTTAGCATCAAGTGTTTCCAATGGTGGATATTTAGAAACAAAATCATCCAAAAATACTTTGAAGCACATACATTCAAACCAATAAGAGGTAAAGGAGAAGAATCAATAGGCAAAGGGTTAGACAAACCTTGCACACTCTCTTGTTTTACGGAATCCTCTTCATCCTTAGAGAATTCATGTGAATTACTTACCTCTTGTATATCGTGGTCCTCTATCGAATCTTGCAACCAATCGTCGTTATTTTCTACCTTAACCAAAGTTTTGGCATCATTATAATCATTGGCAAGTTCAATTGGGTCTTCCACAAAATCAATCAATTTGGTTTCATCCTCTAGCATCATCTCTTCAACATTCTCATCATCGGAATCGGGCCATTCACTAAAGTGATTCTCGTCGGTATAAATTGTAAGATCTTCTTGTGAGGGTGTTACACCGTTTATAACAATAGGTAAGTCACACCCAATCCCATCCTTTTGAATAGGCGAAGGATCGTTATTATGATCCGGAGTTGGAATAACTTCCTCATTGTTGCAATGCTCATACACTTCCGCGGACTCATATCTTTCCTAAGGAATTTTTTCCAAGCACTAATTGCATCTTCCTCAAGCTCTACCTTTTGAATAGGTGCTTGATCATTATTAAGATCAAGGCTCGAGTAAGCTACACTAGCGTCTTCAAAAGTCTCCAAAGGTTGGCCTTTTCCAACATAATTATCGATCAAATATTCACTACACACCATAGGCACATTAGAATAGTTATTGCTTTGATAGAAAAATTCTTCTTTATCCCTATCCTCCTTATATTGATCCATGTCTCTTCGTTCTTTTTAGAAATGCTAGTCTCGACGTGGTTCTTCCCAAACATAGGGTTGCTGGTCTTGTAGTGATTCTTGCAACTTTTGTTGAAGATCCCCAATCATGGCGGACATCTTATCGCAAAACTAGAGAATTTTCGATGATAAACAAAACTATCCTCCCATCCTTGTGATTGTCCACTTACATACCCGTCATAAGGTTGTTGATATGTATGAGAATATCCATACGGTTTTGTAGAAAATTGATCATAGCCAAAAAGATTGGTTTTGATTGTATCCTAAGGATGGTTGGAAGTTTCCATAATGTTGAGGTTGAAAACCGTATTGATTGTTGTAATATGCTTGCTCTTGTCCACCATACATGGAAAACCGATACCTGAAATAAGATTCTCAGAAACCTAAGTTAGATACGAAATAGAATCTAACAAAGCAAGAATAAAGCAAAAAGAAAAATAAAAACAACTAAAATCATTCGCTGCTCCTCGCAACGCGCCAAAATTTGATGCGTGTCGTAGGTGCAATCAAATTAATATCTTATTTCCACTCAATTAAAAATAATATAATGGAAGTTAAGTTCGTTCCCACGAGGAGCAAGAGATTCTAGTTGTAAAAATTGTCACAAAAATGGGGGATGTATAAAGTAAAAGAAAATAAACAAAGCAATTAAAAGATAAAGTTGAAATCAATAAAGAGACAAGATCAAGGAATCATTCTTCGTTGCAAAACAATGAATCAAGTTATGTTTTTCATCCACATGTTATTATTCACAGATTATCACCAACCGTAGGTAAAGCAGCTAGATCGTACTAAACCCCTAAATCCCTTGTATCACCGGATACGGAAGTTCTCGACTACCGGATTCTATTTACCAAACCACCTAGTAGTAGATCACTCAAGATGTAATTTAAATAAACGCATTAAGATTTATGAACTTATTAGGTTGATATTAGTAGTTAGACTCTTAGATCAAGGTCTACTTGCTAACGTTGTTTTCACACACAATTGCTCCACGGAATCCCTCTCCGCAAGGTCTCGTGTTTGCTACTTATGTAAATAGTCAAGAAACGATTACTTATCCCTAACTTTCACTAGCTTTAGATCAAATTAACAAATCAATTTAGTTGGCCACCTAAACAATCTATCAATCAACCATGAATGTATAAACATTCCTATTAGTAAAAACAAACGATAATCATGTGAAAAACTTCAAGATAGATTTAAAACAAAACTCAAAACATGTTAAGAACTAGGAATTCATCCTCAATCAATAATAAAATTAGCTACTCATGTTAAGGAGTTCACACAAAGAATAAAGAAGAGAGAATTGTTGTGTGTGTAAAAAGGTGTGTAAAGAGATATATAAAGATGTGTAGAGTACTTCTCTACTTATAGGCTTCAATGTTCTCCAAATCTTCCAAGGAATAGAATCCCTTTCCTTTAATAATTCAATTTCCAATTTCAAGTCTTTCTTAATCTTCCATCTTCTCTTTCCAAATTTGAGCCAAATTCTCCAATCCATGAGTTTAAGTCCAAGTCTTCACATTTTCATGAGAAGAGTCTTCACACCATGAAAAAAATCTGTAATTTTGGTCGCCGGAAAGCTGGTATTATGGCCGGAATTTGGCGGGAATAGTCACTGGAATCTCGAGATTTTGTTCGTAGTCAAAAGAATATTTTGTTCAGTCCACCGTCAAAGTTAACGGTCAACCGACGGTCAAACCGTTAGTCAATGGGTCAAGGCAAAGGAGTGACTCACCACCGAGTCAGCATCTTACTCCTGTCTTAACTTGTCTTACTCACGAGTTGGATCGTCTGGATCGGTCATCGCCGAGTTGACTCGCCGGTATGGAAATCCGACAGAGTTCTGTTTATTTCTGGGCATTTCCTCAGGCCGAGTTCAGGCCAATTCCCTGTAACAATCCTACACATACATCTAGTTGAGAGTTCAACAACATCATACAGGATCAACTTCGCATCATCAGCCCCTTATTTGTCACCACCGATCAATCTAGAACCTCGGAACCAAACCCACTTCAATCTCTATCAATTCTTTCAATTTCAAGCAAACCCCAATCGCGACATCAATAACATCTCATCACTCGATTTCTCGAACCTCGATGCCTTCATTCAAAACAATCACTTCCATCTTGGTTTCAATCAAACATCATCCTTCTTCTCGACATCACAGCATCACCATCTTGGCTCAAACAGCACCAGATCCCCCAAACTCTGAGCTTAAATTGCACTCCTTCTAATCCTAACAAAACCCATCTTTTATTCTTCTCAGAAAGCTCAAATCAACCCTCAATCCGAGTTGAACCCATTCAATTTTGGGATTCAATCACCACCTTGTTCTTGGCAAAGAAATTTCCCACCTGAGTTCATCTTAGAACCCTCAGATTTTATCTCCTCTTTCCGATCTCCATCATCTCGCCTCTGTCGATCTTCAACCAAACCCTTACTGTCGATTTCGTATCCATCTCTCATGAACTAACAACTTCAATTCAGTCTTCTTCTTTTCCAATCGATCTCGATACTCTCCTCCATCTGTGGCTTAACAAAGATAACTTCATGTGCTCATCTCTCTTCTTCTTCATTACGCCATTAAATCCCTCAATTTCTCGGAATGTTACTCGATCCCAATAGCACGACCACTGCTTTTAACTCTTCTCTCTCTTTCAAAGGTGCAAAAATTATTTGAGAAGATAAATATACGGATTCAGTTTTAGGGTTATAAATTGGGTTTGTTATCCAACACCGGTCACCTTGATAAGGGATAACTAAGCTGGTTGTCCCTTAACCTCAACTAGTATATGTTTATTACTCCTCCAAAAAGAGTTGCCCCTTAACCTTGACTGGGCTCCAGATAGTGTTCAGCCTGCGAAATGATAACTTTGCCCTTTTTCGACTCAATTTGGGTAATTTCTTCTTCTTTTCGTCTGTGCGACTCCATAGTAGCTATAAAATTCAAAACAAACGTAAAATACATAATTTACAAGAAAAATAGCAAAGAAAGCATAAACAATAGATAATAAATAGGATGTATTCTACACCCTATCGTGGTTTCACCAATCGCGATTTAAAAACGAGGGTAATGCAAAATAAGTATCTTTTTTCAAAGGGGAAACATAAAATCCCCCTTGTTCTCAACTTCGATTATAGCTTGAAAGTATTAGGATATGAGACATTACAAGTATTACGTGAAGACTTGAAGAATGTGAAGAAGTAAGAGCTACAACGACGACATCATCCTTCCATGAGGTTAATAATATGTGACTTGAACCTGTTTCATTCCCTAACATATCTTTCAAGTCGTACATATTGAAAACATAACGCTAAGTCGTGAATGATTATACTCTAGTTAGGACGTAGTATTAAGGAATACAATATGAAGTATAACGCTTATCTTTTGAACTTCAGATATAAGACATCGACATAATCGTATGAATGCTATTGGGATTATGTATGGGTATGGGTGAATATTTCGTCATAGGAAACAATGTTTTACATTCGTTTAAGGGAAATACATTCATAAACTTGTTTTGTGAATCGAAGGGAAATCTCTAGGCTTATTGGTATTTGTTATTCATTGCAAATCTTTGATTACCAATATGTGTTTAGTATAACCGCTCATAACTTGTTTATGTATCTTGTAAAACTATTCACAAGGCCTGAATTTTTGTATTGGTATGACTTTTATTAGTGAAACCGATCTTAAGTAATCACACGAGATGGTATGATCGATTTGTTGTAATTGGTATGACCAACTCTAGACATTGGGGAACCGATCCTAGTGAGAGGTGCAACCGATCACAAAAGGGGAATCGATCCTTGTAAGAGGTGCAACACGTTTTTAGTAATTGGGGAACCAATCCCATGAACATGTGCAACAAATACAAGTTAGATACCATATATATACGGGAACCGATCCTAGTACCTAGTCAACCTAGTTTTAGTAACTAGCGTGACTAATTCTAGTACCCACATGGAGGTAGAACCGAAACTTGTTTTGGTAGAATTGTGAAAAGGCGAAGGTACCCAAATATACCTCAAGTTAAAACTTTTCCTACCTATAAGTCCTTTCTCCGAAAGTGATTGTCTATTGACTGAGTCGAGACAATACAACTAATCGGTTCACACTTCGTGTGACCGTCTATGGATACGAGATCAAGACAATACAACGAAGTATGTTTACTTGGTACAAAGGTTCGGACTTAACCAAACACAATAGGATTGCTTATCAAGTAAATAGGAATTAACGTTTGTGTGATTTACTTTAATTATAATAAAACAATTATAACTCGGAAAATAAAGTAAATGACACTGACAAGATTTTGTTAACGAGAAACGCAAATGTTTGAAAAATCCCGGGACCTTGTATAGAATTGAATACTCTCGGATTAAGTCGCTACACAAAATTACACCTAACTTCGTATAGTTGAGACCAAGTAACTAACCCTACAAGTTCACTTAGTTCCGTCTCGTATTCCCACGCCTCCGACTTGTGAATAAGTCACGTACTTGGAACAATTCCTTTGGTTCGTATTCCAAACAAAAAGGAACAACAAATCAGCTTGGTATCAACTCTATTCAACCAAGTGATATGAGTCGGACAAAGGCTCTTCCGTTTATCTTAACATAAACTCCTTCGTCGGGTTCTTAGATCTATCTTATGTTCAATCACCCAAAGGTAATCG